>QANX01007797.1:0-81788 GCA_003254975.1 Ochetophila trinervis
TTATATCCTATTAAAATTTTGGTAAATTTAATTTTGAACAAATTTTTTATTAAACTTCTCAATTGTAATTTTTTACCAATGTACTATTAAAATAGTCAGAAAAAATTGTTAAGACTTAAAACCACATGGATAACCTTCCATGATAATGACTCCTATGTGAGTCATGTATGCCAATGTAAAACCTTTGAAATTGGGAAAATAAATATTGTTGTGGATCTCACAAGTGAAGAACCTACAACAATGTGAACTCAGAGCACTTAAAATCTGCTATTGAAACTGATAATATCATAATTGGGATTCCATTTTTTTTCCCTCTATTCAATGATTAACTTTGAATTGACTGCTTTTTTGCAAAGCTGATCCTTGTAACGGTAGAGCCACCATTAACGTCAAAAAAATGTCACTTTTTAATTAACAAAAAAAGAAAGGTTAAATACGGTTGGTTTGAAGTTCGGATACCAGATGACTCAGCAGAGATAAATATACGAAATGGGGAAAGCCGAATGTTGATCCTTTTTTTTTTTTTTTGTGATAATACCGAATGTTGATCCCTTGTTTTTCAAATTTGGCCTACTTTATTTTATTCAAATTAAATAATTATTTTTGGAAGGCTGGCCCAACACACTGCTCGTTCTTATCTCTTTTTTTATTTTTTATTATTTTTGTGCTTTTTTCTAATCCGGCGGGCTTTGAAAAAGTCCAAAGTCAATTTCCTCTCTTGTTCATGCCAGTTTCTTACTCAACCACGTTGATTGCATTTGTTCATCTACAAAACAGTCGACTCGAGCCCCCTCTAATCAATACTCCCCCAAAAACACCCACCCACAAAGCTTCTCTCTATCTCTCTCTTCTTCCACATATCTTTCTCTGCTTTAGCAATATCGCTAACCAGAATCAAGTTCGAACCACATACGCTGTAATTAAAATTGTTGCAGCATGAAGACCACAAAATCACACAGCCAAAACAGGTTCATGAGAATCATCACCATACCCATTAGAGTTCTGAGCAAAGCCAAGGACATGTACGTGCGAGGCATGACTTCCGCTGAAAGAATGGGTTACGGTTCCATGGGCGTTCCGGGCGGTCAATTCTCGTCGCTGCCTAAAAGTTTCAGCACCAGGTCGTCAAGGTCCAACGAAAACGACGATCTTTCAGAACTCATTCGAGCTGCGTCGGCGAGAAGCTACGGCAGTCGGATCGATGTGAATATGATTTTACGACAGCAGGGGATGAGGCAAACGGCGACGTATATGAATTCGGGTAATACGAATGGGTTGCCAAAGTGTAGCAGCGTTGGAATGGGCAAAATCGACGAAGATAGTCCCTGTGATTTTGGCGAGGATGGTGGAATGGGTAATTTGAAGGCCGATTTGTTCCCCAGAAGCAGAAGCTATGCTGTTACCAATAGAAGAGTTGCTTGCTGATTCTGATTGAATTGAATGCTAGCTAGCTACCTCAGAATTTTGGCTTATTAATTGGTGTTAGACAGAATTTCTTTCACTGTGCATGTAATTTGAAATGTTTGTACAAAGGTGATTGTGCTTTTTCTGAGTGTTAATGGAACTTGTTAAATTGCAGTTTCTTTAATTCGGCGATGCAAAAGGACAATTAATGAAATGTTTTTTCATTAATATTTAATTTATACATTTCAAATTATAATATCATCAACCTCCGATAGAGATACTAAATATAATTTTCAAAATTTAAAATCTTAAAATGAAATTAATACAAACTTCGTAAAGTAACAAAATTATTAAATTTTCAATGTTGATATTGTTTTGTAATTATTGGACAGTAATTTTTACTANCTTTCTGATTCTGATTGAATTGAATGCTAGCTAGCTACCTCAGATTTTTGGCTTATTAATTGGTGTTAGACAGAATTTCTTTCACTGTGCATGTAATTTGAAATGTTTGTACAAAGGTGATTGTGTTTTCTCTGAGTGTTAATGGAACTTGTTAAATTGCAGTTTCTTTAATTCTGCGATGCAAAAGGACAATTAATGAAATGTTTTTTCATTAATATTTAATTTATACATTTCAAATTATAATATCATCAACCACCGATAGAGATACTAAATATAATTTTCAAAATTTAAAATCTTAAATTGAAATTAATACAAACTTCGTAAAGCAACAAAATTATTAAATTTTCAATGTTGATATTGTTTTGTAATTATTGGACAGTAATTTTTACTAATTAATAACTACTAAATTCTTGGTTAATTAATTCCACCTTATAGACAACAAACAGATACAAGTTAGGTAAAACTTTGTTGCAAACAAAAGCAAACAAACAAATTACTAAAAAAAAAAAAAACAAAGCAAACAATATTTCTAAATAATATAAAATTGGTGATTCGCGCGTTGCGTGCATAGCAAATTTAATATTTTTTAAAACGTCAACTCAATAATTTTATTAAATTTCCTAGTAATGAAAAATTTGAAAAGACAAGGAGAAGACATCTACTCGTAGGAATATTGGTTAACATCCAAATAAGCTTACGTGTTTAGAAAATAAAGTAGGAAATAGTTAAAGAAATTATAATCATTTTCAAGCTCAATATATAATAAATGACTTTAACTATTTAAATAATATTTTTTTTTTTTTGAAAAAAGACTATTTAAGTGGTCGAATAATAATCTAACTTTGTATCAATCATTATTGCTTTATTTTAGATTTTTATTTGTGTATTTAATTTTTAAATAGAGTGGTTAGAGTTTTAAAATTTTATTTTAAATATTTTTAGTTCTAATATAAAGTTAAATTATTAATTTTTCTAAAATTTTAAATTTATAAAAGGTGAATTACTATTTATTTTATATTTTTCTCCAAACATAAGTTGTTTAATCAATGGATAAAAACTTTTAAAAATTTAAAATACACCTGAAACTATCAAATTAATTTCCTACCCTTTTTATAACTTGGTCAATACTTTTGTTGTAGTGGACATCAGCACCAGATTCCAGAATTTGTCATGGCGTTTCCTAATAGTTGATTTCTCTTTGATTTTGTGTAAAAAAGCTCAAGGTCGGCACTAAAGAGATTCTCAGAGCTAAAACATAGTGAATATTACTTAAAATTCAACAAAGTAATTATTTATAAATAGTATATTTGTTAGTTATTAAATCGGTATTTTGTGATTTTAACCAATAATGGCAATTGAAATAATTATCTTCAAAACCAGGGTAATTATACATCATGCCCAAATCAGCAGCTCTTGCCCTCTTCTATGAATCTATGTACAATATATATATATATATATATATATATATATATATATATTCTTCCTCTTCTACAGTGTAATGGAAACCAAGACTAAAAAATTGGAAGATTGGAGAATGGGAGAGCAACGTTTAATATAATATGGTCATGTACTTAGCAAAAAAAATATAATGGTCATGTAGCTCTTAGGAATCGATAAAGATTTTATTTAATTTTTATTGTGCGGACTCGAAATCCATTTAATTTTAAATATGCATTTCAATATTACATTAAGACAACATTTGATTCGGCATAGACGAGAACTTGGCACATTGATATTGGGGGTACGAGTCCAACCTCAACTTCATTACTATACATACATTTTATTTTTGTTATTTTTTATTAACTTAATTGATTAATTACTATAATTCGCTCCTTATTTTTATAACAGTTTGAATGTTTAATTTTGTAATCATTTATTACAATAAACTTTTATTTTAGATGGATATATTACAACAAACTTGAGTAATCATTCATTTGCCATATTTTGATTAATAAGGAACTTTTAACGTAGTTTGCAAGAAAGAAAAATTTTAAATTATTGAAGAAGTTTTAATTGTTAAGAAATAAATAAGTCTCACATGTGAGAAAAATAAAAAGAAATAGAAAATAATATATCATTTAACATCTATATTTTGATTAACAAAATTGATAGGCTTTCGAACCATTGGGCTTATACATCATTTTCAAACGATGATCTGCGGTTGGAAGCCAAAAGGCCCAATTCCATTGATCATCTTCCGCAGTGGACCAATCTAGAAAAGGGACCTAAAGTTCTATCTAAAAATGTAATTTACAACTATGCCCTTACCTTTTGACAAAATGACAAACATGACCTCTCTCCGTCTACACTACACTACTCGTCTCCTCGTCACCGTCGCGCCACAGAACTCACCCGCCGATTCCTTGTCGGATCAATCCTCAATCTACAGCTCTGCCAAATTCTTATCTCATCTGACTCGAAAGAACCATAGTTATCTGTGCTAGTTTAGTGTGTCGGAGCTCCGATTGAGCCATGCGGTCGGATAAAGCAACAAGCTTGTCGGAAATTAAGGACGAGGATGATCTTGACGAAGAACCAGGAGAGGTCATCGAGTCAGCACCTCCTCTAAAAGTAGGGGAAGAGCGAGAGCTGGGTAGCGCTGCCCTCAAGAAGAAGCTCATCAAGCGCGGTCATGGCTGGGAGACTCCTGAGTTCGGGGACGAAGCGTCTGGTACTCTGTATTTTCATCATAGGAGGGTTTTATACGTTTGATTATTTTTGATACATGGTTTTATTTGATTGTGAGCGTAATGATTGTCGAAATTTAATTTAGTGCACTGCGTCGGTACTTTGCTTGACGGAACAAAGTTGGAGTCCACTAGAGATAGAGACGAACCTTTCAGTATTAAGATTGGTCAGGGTGAGTTCTTAGAATTTATTTCTCTCTCTCTCTCTCTCTGTTTTTTTTTTTTTTTTTTTTTTTTTTTTGGTATAGTTGTCTAAATTTGATGGGTGGGGTTATAAAATCGAATAAAATGCTCCAAGTGGATTAATGAGTTTGATAGGCCAAATTATCAGCGGGCTGGATCATGGCATAATTACTATGAAGAAGGGAGAGATTGCATTGTTTACATTGACTGCCGAACTGGGCAATGGATTCGGTGGCCGTGGTGGTGTTGTTGTTCCACCCAATTCAGTTCTTCAGTTCGAAGTCGAACTCATTTCGTGGATCGCAGTGGTCGATGTTAGCAGAGATGGTGGGATTATCAAGAAAATAATAGAGAAAGGAAAGATAGATTCACCACCGAGCAATTTAGATGAAGTTCTTGGTACTCTGATAACTTACTATGTAATTATATTATTCCTTTTTGTTTATCATATTCCTTTCCTAAAAGCTGATGTTTTTAAAGCTCTTTTGTTTGATGCAAATGGTTTTATAAATGCAGTGAAGTACCGAGTGGCACTCGATGATGGCTCTATCGTGGCTGAAACTCCAGAAGAAGGAACTGAATTCTATGTCAAAGATGGTATTCTTTTAGTTGATAAATACGTGTCTGCTTTCTTGTCAATACCTGTTGGGAATGTAGTTATTTACTTACTATGCCATCTGTGGTAGTTATATAATGTTTGTGTTTGTGGGAATTGCAGGTCATCTTTGTCCGGCATTGCCTAAAGCCATCATGACAATGAAAAGGGGGGAGAAAGCTAGACTAATTGTTCAACCTCAGTGTAAATCTTTGCATCTTTGTTAACAGCTTGCTAATATCAGAATTTAAGGTCCTGTCTTTCTTATAGAGAATGAAAAGTGTGTTAAACAAGGAATTAATATAATTGCAGATGCCTTTGGAGACAAGGGGAGGGACGCAGGCAAAGGGTTTCATTCAATTCCAACAAGTTCCTTGCTTTATGTTGATATAGAGCTGGTGAACTTCAAGCCTGTTATTGATGTTACTGGGGATGCCAAGGTATTTAAAAAGATTCTGAAAGAAGGGGAATGCACTCCTAGTGCCGATGAAGGGGCAACTGTTACTAGTAAGTGGGCTAACATTTTTTGCTGCTTGCAATATTATGAAAGTCAATTTGGATGGGGTAGTTATAGAAGTAGGGATTGCCTTCGCTGGCAGTGGAGCTAGATAGTCAAGTTGTTACAGAATTATATAAGATGTTATTCATAAATTCTAACATTTTTACACATTCAAAGGTAATTACATACAGCATACTTTTGTTCATGAACTAGAGCAACGTTAATTTGTCACTCAATTTTCCGCATGTTGCAGTCAGCTATACTGCTATGCTGGAAGATGGAACTGTCTTTGAGGAAAAAGGAATTGATGGGAAGCAACCTTTGGAATTTGTCACTGATGAAGGTCAGTTAACCATAACCATTGGAGATTTTATTATGTTATTTGCTACTCTCGCAAATATTAGTTTTTTGCTGTCTGTTTTCTGTAGAACAAGTGATTGCTGGTCTAGACCGAGCTGCAGCAACAATGAAGAAGGGTGAGCGGGCAATATTGACCATAGATCCTGATTACGGCTTTGGAAATGTTGAAGTAAGGCGGGATCTGGCTGTAGTTCCACCTTGTTCAAAAGTTTTTTATGAAGTTGAAATGTTAGACTGTATAAAGGTAATGATCAATCTGATGCAACTGTGGAATAATTTATAGATATTTCAATTGCTGTTTATGTATGTGTAGAATTTTTAGAATATACAGTACTAGCTTGTTTCTTTTGGACCAAGTGTAAATATTCTTTATGTATTAGAGATCATCAGTTCAATATCTTTACAAATGCTTCTACCATAACATATTTTTCCTTATTTTTTTGGAAATTACTCGTTACTTTTCTTTGACAAATAGGAAAAAGTGCCATGGGAACTAAGTAATCACGAGAAAATTGAGGCAGCTGAAAGGAAGAAAGAACAAGGCAATCTTCTATTTATAAGTGGGAAATATCAACGAGCAGGAAAAAAATATGATAAAGTAAACTAGTGAACTAACTACCTTTTTATTAAGTTTTTCCATCCCCTTGTAAATGGTTATCCAATTAGCCTTCCTTAGTATGTTATCTCCTTTATCTCTAATTAAAAGTGTTATTCGCTCTTCTTTCAGGCTGCAGACTATGTTAGTGAAGATATGTCCTTTGAGAAAGATGAGCTTAGACTAGCCAAAGCATTAAGAGTGTCTTGCTGGTTAAATGGTGCAGCATGTAGCCTTAAACTAAGTGACTTTCAGGGAGCAATCAATTTGTGTTCAAAGGTAATTTGTAAACTGTGATAAAAAAGAAAAGGAATATAGAGGAAAAAGAAGAAAAAAGAAGGGAAGTTGTAACTCTTAAACAAAAAAGGACACATTTAAAAGACTACGAAATGGATATGGAAAATATTTCTATAATTTCACTGAGAAGTGAATGGCTGATATACTAAATCCCAAATTTTTTCTATGGAATAATTGGAAGTCCCTCTCTGTGCCATTACTGTCATGTAGACATTGTTCAGTAATGGTTTGGGCATGCTGCAACTGTTAGAAAACCAATATAGACTAGTTAATCAATGGAAAATAAACATGGTTGCTACTTGCTAGAGCTGTCATTAGCATGTTCATGCTACTTTCTTTGGTTCTTTACATCTCTTAGCATAGGGTAGAGTATCAGTTAAAAGTGTCATCTCATATTCTACTTTCTGTTGTTGTACAGGTTCTAGATGTTGAATTCTACAATGTAAAAGCCTTGTACAGGCGAGCTAAAGCCTGCATGGAAACTGCAGATTTGGACTTGGCTGAATTAGACATCAAAAAAGCTCTTGAGGCTGATCCTCAGAACAGGTAACTGAATAAGTTGATTGTGAATCTGTTAGATATGGTAATTACTATGAACTTATGCTCTCTGGAATGTTGTATCGTTCTTTTCCAGAGAGGTGAGGTTGATGCAGAAGAAGTTGAAACGTCTTAAAATTGAGAGCAATAAGAGAGATGCAATATTCTGCACAAACATGTTTTCACGGATAACAAAGGATTCATCGACTGCAACTAAGGTAAAGGGTCTTCTCAATTTTATTCTTGTCTTTTCAACTTTTAATGATTTCAGAATTGGAAACTTTGAAGATAGTGTGTAAATGGCGTATCAGAAAGCTAAGCTACATGATATATCCGCTAAATTGTTTTCTGGCAGAAATTGAAAGTTGAGAAAGCTGATGTTGAGAATGAGAGAAAAGAAGAAATGGTGGCAATGGAAGTGGAGAAAGTAGCTGGTAGTTCAATGCCTCCTGAAAGCGGAGTGGTAGTTGGTTCTCCTAAAAATGTAGGATAGTCAATTATAATATATAGTGCATGGTAAGAATTTATGATGACCAAGGAAATGGGCAGAGCATTCTAATTTAAATTTAGATTATTAGCTGAAGATTTATATTTTTCTAACAATATATTATTATTATTTCCATCCACATATTTTCAAAATTTTGGTGTTTCTCGCACCTTGAGGATAAAGCATTCTAACTTGGTTTATGATATTAATGTGTATTGAACCAGATCGTCAATTATTTTTATTTTTATTTTTATTTTATTTTATTTATTTTTTCCGCTGTGAAAATTTTTAATTGGTTTATCCACAAGACCATATACAGGCACGAGCCAGTAGTGAAGAATTTTTAACTTGTTAGGCTATGATGATTGTTGATTAGTGTCAAACTTTTGGAAAATGAAGAATTATTGGTGAATACCATGGTTGAGTATGGTTTATTTACTGTTCATTATTAGCTACAAGTCCAAAAAATTATGTAGCTGTAGAGAATTAATCACGCACCAATTGCTACGACGGACCTACGAAATTATTTTGTAGCGAAATAGGAAACAGCTACAAAAACATCGAATTTGCTACAATAATGGCTTGTAGCAACTGATCACTTTTCTTGTAGTGAAAGTGTGCAAATGGCGTATCAGAAAGCTAAGCTAAATGATATATCCGCTAAATTGTTTTCTGGCAGAAAATGAAAGTTGAGAAAGCGGATGTTGAGAATGAGAAAAAAGAAGATATGGTGGCAATGGAAGTGGAGAAAGTAGCTGGTAGTTCAATGCCTCCTGAAAGCGGAGTGGTAGTTGGTTCTCCTAAAAATGTAGAATAGTCAATTATAATATATAGTGCATGGTAGAATTTATGATGAATAAGGAAATGGAGGAAATGGGCAGAGCTTTCTATTTTAAATTTAGATTATTAGCTGAAGATTTATATTTTTCTAACAATAAATTATTATTATTTCCATCCACATATTTTCAAATTTTTGGTGTTTGCACCTTGAGGATAAGCATTCTGACTTGGTTTATTATATTATCGTGTATTGATCCAGATCGTCAATTATTTTTAATTGTATACTAATCTATGATATTAATGCATTTGATTGATGCAAATGTGTATGATATTATCAGGTATGTGGGTGTGGGTGAGACAGAGGATGTGCAGCTCTTCTACTACTTTGTCAAGTCCGAAAGGGATCCAGCCAAGGACCCTCTCTTGCTTTGGCTAACCGGTGGCCCTGGCTGCTCTGCCTTGAGCGGTCTTGTTTTTGAAATTGGTAACTTCTCAAATCTGGTTTTGCTTCAATTATATATTGCTTCAGATATGTATAATATTTAGTGATTAATTTCTGCAAGTATTAATTTGTAGGTCTTCTAAATTTTAAGGTAGAGCAGTACAATGGAAGCTTACCCATGTTAGTCTTAAATCCCCACTCATGGACAAAGGTGATAATTATAAATAAATATTTATTTATTTTAATGAACAAAAAAAAAAACTATTCTGTTGGAAAAAGCTGTATGATCAAGTGTAGGTGTCCAATATAATATTTCTAAATTCACCCGCTGGCACTGAATTTTCCTACGTTAGAACCTCCTAGGCTTCTGAATCTAACGACTTTAAACAGATACACTATGCTCTCTTATTTTTAAAAAAAATAATAAAGTAATCTATCCATTTAAAATTCATAATTTGATGTATCACTCTGTTATTAGATTTAAGTTAATCATATTTGTGTACCGCACTTTTTTTTGTTTTTCAATATCAATAAATTGTAGGTGTACATGGGTGTGTAATTAAGTAGCTCCATTTCTATCTCTATATATTAGTCATTAATACATCTATTTCCCATCAAGTGTGTCTTATATAATTATGGTCCCAGACCTCCCTTTTCTAATCCTCTTCCTCATCTTCGTCCTCTGCAACTTCTGTATTGGTATTTTCTCCATCTTCCGTCAGAATATATACCAATTACTCCAATCTCTCCTCCTACCTTTTTGATTCCAGCTCTACTTCTTGTGCAAAAAGACTATGTTTCTTGTACTTCCAACGGGGTTTGTTTTAATATATCTTATGATTCTCATTTTAGGTAATTATCTTTATAATATGGTCTTAAATTTTGAAATCAAGCAGCTCATTTTTTAATTGCTTTTCGTAGTGGCTGATTGAATATCCAGAATTTAGTTCAAATCCATTCTATGTTGCTGGAGATTCATATTCTGGCATAGCTGTCCCTTTACTTAGCCAACTTATCTCAAAAGGTAAGAAAATAGAGTAAATGATAGTTAAATATGCATAGAACGTGCAGGGTATTTCCAGCTTCGCAATGCAGTTTTTGATGTCAAAGAAGCTCGTTTTGGTGAGTCATGACTTCTATTTATGAGACATTGCTGATAGGTTATGCAAAATGTATCAAATGTTGAAGTTGGGCAGATTAGTTTTGACATTTAACAGCTATGTATATTTTGAGAATGCTGTGACAAGTTTATGTTGTGTGAAAATGCAACTACATAGAACTTTGTTAGCTGAACTTTTGTTTTTGGCTTATCCAAATGTTAGGACATAATTTTTTATTCAAGCACTAGAGTGGTGGAAGTGCTTGAATGAAAAATTTGTGCAACCTAATGGACAAGTTCGATGTTGTGTATAAAGTTAATGAATTATGGTATGTAATTAGCAAACATGGTTGTGGAAGCATGGATTCATATGAATGTGTCTTGATAAATTAAATGCAATCTGTTAGTGATGAATTTAATATGTTAATTATACAATTGGGGTTGAGATGTCATAATGATATAGTGCTTGAGATTGTTAAGCTACAGGGACAGGGAAAATGTGGAAACCGTCCTTGGTATTTCTAACATTAAACATAGATTCCGTCACAAATGGTATAGTGTGACGGAAAAAAAACAACAAACCCATCACTGAACTTTGCTTATGGACGGTCACAATAACTTATATGTGACGGAAATTCGTCACAACCGCGTCACAAAAAATATGTATAAGGGACGGATGTGAACTGTGACAAATAAATATCTGTGACGGAGAACCGTAACAAAACCTTCACAACAACTATGTATAAGTGACGCCAGAAAACAGCGACAATTATATATCCGTGACGGAACAACCGTCACAAAACTGTCACAACAACAATGTTTACGTGACGGATAAAAACCGTGACAATTAAGTAACAGTGACGGTTAATGGGTCACAGTTGTGCAATTGTGACGGGAATCCGTCACAATGTCGTGACTAAAACACCCAATTGTCACGGCTAGTTGGCCGTCACATTTAAGTAACAGTGACGGTTAGCCGTCACTATACTGTCACACACGTCATTATTGTGACGGAAGAGTAGCCGTCACTTAATCCTTGCCGGCGGTGACTCGCCGGAAAATTACAATGGGTAGGAATATAAGTGACGGATTTTTGCCGTCACTAAAACTTCATTTTTTGTGACGCTGAACAGTAAACGGTCACTGAAGAGAATTTGTGTCGGGGCTATTGCGAAAGCACTGTGACGGGTTAGTTACCGTCACAGTTGGTTGATTGTGTGACGAATCCGTCACAAATAATATACGTTGTGACGAATTTGCTTCCGTCACAAAACATCGTTTTTTTTGTAGTGATTAATGTTCCAATTTATATAATTTTTGTGAATATTCCACTTTGTAGGATATGAACAAAGAAAGGTGTAACCGCATGATATTAGGACTAAAAACAGTAGTCAAACCCTGTTGTGAAATTTGCAGCATCTTCGTAAAGGGAGGAAAATGATTTTCTAAAGACTAGAGTTTATGTATTCAAAGTTTCTTATTTAGAAGTTTTATTACGAAATTTTAAAAAAATGTTATTTCTAATGAATTTAAATATTATTAATTATGGATAATGTTAATTATTATAGATCAAATGTTATGCGTTATAGGTAATATTATTTGTTATGAATCAAATGTTACATATTATGAAATAAATATTATTCGTTATAGACAATATTATTAATTATGGATCAAATATTATTAATTATGCAATAAAATATTATTTTAAAAATAAAACTTATCGCTATGAAATTTATTAAGAATTTCGCTACCCCGTAAGCCCTGATTCCCAGCTTTTGAGGTTATAAACCTATTCAAAGCAATTCAAAAATAATAATAATAAAACGTATGAAAAAAAAAAAGAAAGCACTCCCAAAATGTAATAGCTATTTCAGGAGCCTGTTCAAGTAAAACCTTTTCAAATGAACCCCTTTGGAGACTCCCTTACATGATTGACACTTGGCAAAAAAATTTGAAAAGACAAAAATGTAAACCAGTGAAACCGGTTGCAAGAGGGGAAAAATGGGGGGAAAAGTAGTTCGGGCGGCAAAATGGTTGTGTGGCCAGGAAGATGCCATGTGTCTAGTAAAAAATTACTTCATATGGATAAAACTTACAATTTATGGAAACAAGTTACTAATTTTGGAACAAATTATGTATTATGGAAAAAGTTACTAAAAATGAAAGAAAATTATTAAGTATGGAAGAAAGTTACATATTTTGGAAAAAATTACACCGTATGACAAAATTACTGAATATGGAAGAAATTACTAAGTATGGAAGAAAGTTACGTATTTTGGAAAAAATTACACCGTATGACAAAATTACTAAACATGGAAGGAAATTACTAAGTATGGAAGAAAGTTACATATTTTGGAAAAAATTACACCTTATGACAACGTAAGACCAAATTACGTCATACGGTGTAATTTTTTTCAAAATAAGTAACTTTATTTCATATTTAGTAATTTCTTTCCATATTTAGTAATTTTCTCTTACAGTGTAATTTTTTCCAAAATATGTAACTTTCTTCCATACTTAGTAATTTCCTTCCATATTTAGTAATTTTGTCATACGGTGTAATTTTTTCTAAAATACGTAACTGTCTTCCATATTGAGTAATTTCCTTCCATATTTAGTAATTTTGTCATACGGTGTAAGTTTTTCCAAAATACGTAACTTTCTTCCATATTTAGTAATTTTCTCTTACGGTGTAATTTTTTCCAAAATAGGTAACTTTCTTCCATACTTTGTAAGTTTCTTCCATATTTAGTAATTTTGTCATACGGTGTAATTTTTTCCAAAATATATAACTTTCTTCCATACTTAGTAATTTTCTTTCATATTCAGTAATTTTGTCATACGGTGTAAGTTTTGCCAAAATAAGTAATTTTTTTCCATACTTAGTAATTTCTTTCCATATTTACTAATTTTGTCATACGGTGTAATTTTTTCCAAAATACGTAACTTTCTTCATACTTAGTAATTTATTCCATATTTAGTAATTTTGTCATACGGTGTAATTTTTTCCAAAATATTTAACTTTCTTCCATACTTAGTAATTTTCTTCCATTTTCAGTAATTTTGTCTTACGCTGTCATACGGTGTAATTTTTGCCAAAATAAGTAACTTTCTTCCATACTTAGTAATTTCCTTCCATATTTACTAATTTTATCTTACGGTGTAATTTTTTCCAAAATATGTAATTTTATTCCATACTTAGTAATTTCCTTCCATATTTAGTAATTTTGTCATATGGTGTAATTTTTTCCAAAATACGTAACTCTCTTCCATACTTAGTAATTTTCTTCCATTTTCAGTAATTTGGTCTTACGTTGTCATACGATGTAATTTTTGCCAAAATAAGTAACTTTCTTCCGTACTTAGTAATTTCATTCCATATTTACTAATTTTGTCTTACGGTGTAATTTTTTCCAAAATATGTAACTTTCTTCCATACTTAGTAATTTCTTCTATATTTAGTAATTTTGTCATACGGTGTAATTTTTTCCAAAATACGTAACTTTCTTCCATACTTTGTAATTTTCTTCCATTTTTAGTAATTTGGTCTTACGTTGTCATACAGTGTAATTTTTTCCAAAATAAGTAACTTTCTTCCATACTTAGTAATTTCCTTCCATATTTACTAATTTTGTCATACGGTGTAATTTTTTTCAAAATAAGTAACTTTCTTCCATACTTAGTAATTTCCTTCCATATTTACTAATTTTGTCATACGGTGTAATTTTTTCCAAAATACGTAACTTTCTTCAATACTTAGTAATTTTCTTCCATTTTCAGTAATTTGGTCTTACGTTGTCATACGGTGTAATTTTTTCCAAAATAAGTAACTTTCTTCCATACTTAGTAATTTCCTTCCATTTTAAGTAATTTTGTATTTCGGTGTAATTTTTTCCAAAATATGTAACTTTCTTCCAAAATATGTAATTTCCTTCCATATTTAGTAATTTTGGAAAAAATTACACCGTAAGAGAAAGTTACTAAATATGGAAGGAAATTATTAAGTATGGAAGAAAGATACGTATTTTGAAAAAAATTAGACCGTATGACAAAATTACTAAATATGAAAGGAAATTATCAACATATTGTATGCGAATCGGAAATTTGCATAAGTTTATGGAAATTATATTCATATATAGTGATAATATTTCGATAGTCTTACTGAAAATATATGTTTTCATTCTAAAGTTGACCTGCAACTATATATATATATATATGTTTTCATTCTAAAGTTGACCTGCAACTATATTCTTAAATAATGATAGAACTATACTTTATATCATATTCAAAATTTTCCGTTTACCTCCCTTTTATTGAATGTCTTGAGTGCTTAAGAAGTAAATGCAAACATACAATTATGTATTATATCATATTTGATCTTATTGGATAGGACATTAAGCTGTGAAAGGTCGTATGTTACTTTAACGAACAAAAAAAGAAGATATATGTCACTAATTCTGACAACAAGCTTACTTATAACTGATTAAGTTGTTTACATGTTTAACCTATTAATCACTTCATTTCAGGCATGATAAATAAGTAGTAATGACAATTACCTAAGTCAAAATGTCCAATTAGATAAGTTGTTTAACACCTTAGTAATATTGGCGTTGATTACAAGTTAGACATCGAAAGGAAACAAAACACTGGAAAATAATTGAGCTATATTTGTTTAGGGTTGTGGCCGTGTTGAAGGATCCAATGCCTCCCAAATCCGCTGCAGTTGCTCAGCTTGTTGCTCCAATTGAGACTCCATCAAAGCTTGCCATTTAACTATTGTACTCTGACCCGCAACTAGACTAGCACATATGGCCTTTATGCGCTGGAAGGACTCATCTACATAGAATGCAAAAGAAATATATATATATATTTTTTTAGATGAATAAAGTTACATTTACTATTCAAGGACATAAGGAGCGTGAACTTTTTAATGCATTCAATTATTCCAGACTCACTAATTTTGTTAACCAAATTTTTAGTACAAAATAATTTAGCTTTATTTTATTAATTTTATGTTTTATAATTATAATGCAAGTCTAAACGCACTTAGTACTTTTTAAAATTGAATATATTCATATAAGAGTTTCTACAATTAATACATTCTAATTTGAAAAAAGTTGCATATTTGTTTAATTTAGTTAAAATTGACAAATTTTGTCAATTTAAAAGTTTATGCACGTGACTATCAAAATTAATTTTTTCATTTTTTATTACATGAAAGAAAATTTGAAATTCATTTATGTTTTTTTTATTTTTAGTTTTTGGTAAAATTAAAAATGAAAAAAAAAATCAATTTTGAAGGTAACTTGTTATGCACGTAATTTTTAAATTGACAGAATTAATCAAGTTTAACTAAATTGTACAAAAGTATAACTTTTTAAAATTACAGGATATAAATTATAAAAATTAATTATAGAGACTCCTGAACAAATTCAATTTTAAAATATACTAATTTGTATTTAAACTTATAATGTATTATTAATTTGTTAACTATTAATAAACTGCTATATTATTTGATAATCAAAATTTAATAAACAAATTTGATACCAATGCATTACTACCGTCAATCTAAAGTCAATAATTTGACAAACCCCTCTATGAGGTCCAATCTTTCAAAATAGCCCGGCCACCAAAAGTGCATAATAATTTCCTGTTTTTTTTTTTTATTAATAACAGCGTATTCAGTGGGCTGAAAGTGCTTTTTGAACTCTGTAAAAGTCGAGTCGTCGGTGGGCAATTTTATTTTTAATTAAAAATTAAGAGAAACCAGCTACTGAGTACCTTGGATCATATGACCATATGATGGATATACATAGAGGAGTAGTTTGGTCATTTTTAATATTTTTTTTTTAACTTTTTTTTATATGAAGTCAGAGTAAAAATGATAAATTACATTTTTCTTCTGAAGTAATTATCACAGCGTCTGACTTTTTCGACAGAACCTACTAATTAAACAACTAGCCTCAATTGAAAAGCACTAGGAATTGATTATTATTCGCATCGAATTAGTTATTACTAAAGTATTTTTGAATTTTATAAATAAATATGATTAATAAATAATATAGATAATTTTAAAAAAATATATATTTTTTAATGATAAATATTTAGAATGAATGTTAAATTAATATGGTTTAGACATTTTTAAAATTAATATTTACTTTTAAAAATTCTAGAAGACATTTTTTATTTTTATAACATATTAAATTATTATTGTGTGACAAACTATGTTAAAATGAATGTATATTTTCGGCTCTCTAACATATTAAATTATCATTCTTAAAAGTTTAAGTTAAGGTGGATAATCATTATATTAGATATTATCTTTACAGTGTTAAAATGGTTGCATGCATGTCTAAGACAACATGCAAGTATACTCGAGGCAACATACATGGATGTCCGAGTCTCAAAATAAGAGTAACCCTAACATCTTTCTGAAATGTAAATGGCTGAGGCCAAAATGTTCAAAGATGATAGAATGAAATGTTTGAGAGTAATATGGCTGAAGATGAAGTATGATGTTTAACGTCCGAAAATAAAATGTCTGAGGATAATAATTGTTCGAGGCATTTTGTACGAATGTGATATTTAAGTCTTAGAAGTCTTTCTGTCGAAATGCCCAGGGCACAGTCACGGAATGTAAGATCATGCCCAAAGCCTCACCAAAATTCACACTCAAAAGTCTTATTCTCGGATTCATCCATATTAGAGAATACTATGTCTGCTCAAATGGTTCAACCAAGTAAATTATCAAAGAGGAAATTAAGGCTCATTATACAAAATTAGATACCCAACTTTACTTCTTTGGGTAAGGTAGAGGTGTGGAGCAGTGGAGGGCTCAAATAAGCAATATCTTGATCATGAAGTTTGGATATGATATGAAATGTCTACCCATTTTATGCAGCTACAGTTGTCTTCAACAACGCCAGAAAAATGTCAATATAAGGCAGATAGGTTGATCTCATCTATATGGATTTCAAATATATAAATTGTGTTTTAGTTTAATGCAATGTAATGTCTCTATAATACAATGAAATAAAATGAATGAAATTCTGAGATTTTAACAACAACATAAGTTCCATATTTTCTCTTTTCCTTCTCTCTTCATCTTCTTTCTCAAGCAAAGCGAGAGCAAAGCAACACAAAATCAGAAAATTATTAACATTTTGTTTTTCAAAATATTTTAGCCAAACAACTACAAACCTAACATATAGGAATATTTTAAAGTTGTCCAAAAAAAGAAAAAGAAAATATATAAAGAAATTGATATTTAATTATCAAAAATATTAATGTATATTCTTTTGTGTTTAACAAATTTTATGCTTAATTTATTATTTCAATGAACGAAGAGACTAAGAGAATTTTTTTTAAAGTTGTCCTCCAAACTGTTCCAAATGTGTTTAATTAGGAAAATGTATTATGGTTTACAATCCATATTTCATTTGATGGAAATGTAGAAAGCAAAATTTTCAAATTTACAGCTCAATTAGCTATGCCACTATCTGGCATATCTCATTAATTCCAATGGAAATATATATATATATATATATAATAAAATTATTTAACTTGAATAAATAAATATATTATATGCAACGCGGTATGATATTGAATCTAAAGTGAGAATAAGTTAAAAGATCACTAAACATTCTATATAATATATATTAGGTAAAGACCATTAAGCACATTAGTTTGTATTTATAACTAGATAGACCAAAGTTAAACAATTATTAAACAAAAACAAGAAGAAAAAAAGAAGAAGAATGAATAATCAATTAAATTCTTAAAGTTAACTTTGGTACAATGTATATACCGTATATATCACGATAGCAGATTAATTTACATTTTTAATTTCGATGGGTGGTGGCTAGCTAGTATCTAGCTAGTTACACATATTGATCAAAAGCATACTTGTTAATCACCAATAAACAAAATAGCTAATCTGTATTAAAGTGACATAGAAAAAAAAAACTCTCTCCATGGAACCTTTACTTGGAAAACTGATGTCCAAGAAAGACCTAGCACCATCAATCCAATCTCTTTTGGTTATGATCAACATCATCAATAACATTCTATTAATGTTTTGTTCTTCTTCTTCATTTGCTAGAAGATCAGGTCGAGAAGCAGAAGCAGAACAGAAGCAGAAGCTCTTATCAAATGGAAGGAAAGCAGAAGTAGAAGCTATTTTATTTAACCCATCATTGAATGATTACTGAGAATATATTTAAGTCTGTGATAATCTGTTTTTTAGTAATTGAAAATACTCTAACTCAAAATTTTCTCTAATTGTTATTTTCAATATTTTTAAATTGCTTTCTTTAATATTTGAATTTGTCAACATAAAATCCTCCATTTGTCTTTTTAATTTTGCTTTAATTATAATAGAAAAAGTTTGATTATCAATCTCTGTAGAATAGATCTGAACTTGCCACTACTACAGTATTATAATTTTGATGTTTCCGACACACATTAGTTGGTTAGAAAATTTTGATTTTGGATTTAAAAGCACTAGGTTCACCAAAGTTAGTCCAGTCAACTGACTTTTAAGTCTTGCATGGTTTGGACATATGCTATGGCAGCACTATTGATGTCGAGGCAATAATTTAATTTAATATTTTTTTCCAAGTCAATGAGTAAACTACTCAGAAATTTTCATCAAAATGCTAGTGTTTTTTTGCATTTCCTTGTGCAAATTCTTTATTCTCCAGTCAACTGACTTTAAAGTCTTGCATGGGTTTGGACATATGCTATGGCAGCACTATTGATGTCGAGGCAAGAATTTAATTTAATATTTTTTTCCAAGTCAATAAGTAAACTACTAAGAAATTTTCATCAAAATGCTAGTGTTTTTCTGCATTTCCTTGTGCAAAATCTTTATTCTTTCTCTCTTTTTATTTCCAGAGTCAAAACATTGACTTCATGCTACACGCTAACTTTATAAATTTATAGTAAAGTATGCTTGCTAGATACTAATCGCACTTTAAATCTACCAAACAGCATGCATTTGGGTGAAATTTGAGAGATAATATAAAATAATTAGTTTTCTCAGTCTCAAGATTCCATTATAGTAGTTAAAATTTAAAAGTTAAATTTTTTTAATTTTAGTAAAGTAATCCAATACAATATAAAAGTATACCAAACATCATATTTTATATACAATTTAATACAATTTTACACCAAACATATGAGATGTATTATACAATAAATTTCAACACGATACAATACATTACAATGCAATCTAATACAAGACAACGTACCAAAAAAGCTCTAAGCGCATTAGACTGTATTTGTAACTAGATAGACCAAAGTTAAACAATTATTAAACAAAAACAAGAAGAATAATCAAATTCTTAAAGTAAGGCAGAAAAGAAAATTAAACAAAAATAAAAATAAAAATGACTAATCAATTAAACTCTTAAAGTAACTTTGGTACAATGTATATACCGTATATATCACGATAGCAGATTAATTTACATTTTTAATTTCGATGGGTGGTGGCTAGCTAGTATCTAGCTAGTTACATATATTGATCAAAAGCATACTTGTTAATCACCAATAAACAAAATAGCTATGATAAACCATCAGCTACTGCCACGTCACTTGCTGCCACATATCTTCTACATGCTGCCGATAATGATAAACTCAAAGAAGAGTTATGATGAATCTAGAACTCTTCCTTCTCAGCATATATTGTGAACTTCAAAGAAGTCTCATCCGAATGATGTACATGCTGCAATCACAATTCTGTTTCATTAATATCACTTGTTTAATAAATACATATATATTTGTACAAAAGGCTCTATAAGAAGCCGAGAGAAAGGATTGTTAAAATTAAGTCAAAATACATTTGTTTAATAAAGTGTTTCAAGTTTTTATTGTTTTTAAAATTTCATCATGGTATTAGAGCAGGAAAAAATGTTGAAGCTTAACTTAAATGTGGCTTCTGAAGTTGAACCAAAATTGAGCATACAGTCTTTTCATCAATGTTCTAGTCTTATCTCTCTTAAGCTTGATTCATCTAATTATTTGTTATGGAGATCGCAGATATTACCATTGATTCGAAGCCTTGGAATTCTTCACCATATTACTGATGAGGAACGTCCGTTACAACACCTTGTGGATGAAAGCAACTCAACATTGATGGATCCAAACTATGCTCAATGGGTTAGTAATGATGGACTGTTTACTACTTGGCTATTAGGAACGATGACGATGGATGTTCTTTGCTATACTTTTGGTCTGGATACAATTTTTCGTATATGGGAAGCCATAGAAAGTCACTTGCTGCCGGTTACCAAGGAGAAGGAAATCTTTCTGACTGATCAATTGATGGGATTAAAAAAAGGAAATATTTCTATAGATGAGTATATTAAAAGTTTTAATTCTGTTTGTGATAATTTGTCTGCTATTGGAAAGCCTATTAATGATCTAGACAAATGTTTTCATCTTTCTCACGGTTTAGGTCCAAAATATCAAGATTTTAGATTAGCCATGTTATCTAAAGCTCCTTATCCTACATATACTCAATTTGTGCTTTCTTTAAAAAGTCATGAGCAAGTCTTGCAGAATTTTCAAGCTGAAGAAACCCCACGGACAGATCACAATCAAGCCTTTGTTGGACAAAGAAGTCGAGGTGACTATGGAAACCGTGGATCTAATAGTGGAAGACATGGGGGACGTTTTACCTCTCGTGGAAGAGGTTTCTTTCCTTCTCGATCTGGCTCTCCTACCACGTGGAACCGCAGCAATGGTCTCTTTCACAATTCCTCTTCTCAACATGGAAATTCATCCTCTCAACACAAGCAACCTGCAAGATAAGTCACGGTTTGTCAAATTTGCAAAAGGCCATATCATACTGCTAACAAATGTTGGAATAGGTATGATTATATTGAAGACAATGGAGAGACTCAAGAGGCAAACACAGCATATAAGGAAGAAGATCCTACCTTTTTTGCCGATTCTGGTGCCACTGCTCATATGACAAATACTGCAGGTAATCTTACTGTTTCTACACCCTATATTGGCAATGATGTTAAATATGTGGGCAATGGACAGCCACTTCCCATCTCTCATATTGGACATGCCTCTATTAAAACAGGGCAACAAGATCTATCTTTGAAAAATGTTTTGGTAGTTCCAAATCTAAAAAAGAATCTGCCTTCTATAAGCCAATTAACTTCTGATAACTCATGTATTGTCGAATTCACTTCTTCTGGATTTTTTATCAAGGATCAGAACAACAGGATACTAGCCAAAGGACATAAGCAAGGAGGATTGTATGCCTTGCATGAAGGGAATGATGAAGCTTTATCTGCAATAACAAAGGGTGCAGCAACCTCAAACTTATGGCATCTACGAATGGGACATCCCAATTTAAATTTTTTAAAGACATTAAATAAATATGAATTGATTCATATTTCTAGTTGGGTTAAGGATTTTTCTATTTGCACTAGTTGTCAATTTGGAAAACAATGCAAACTTGCTTTTGATAGTTCAAATAATATTTCTACAATTCCTTTGCAAAAGGTGCATTGTGATTTATGGGGACCAGCCCCAGTTATCTCAAATCAAGGTTATCAATATTATGCTATTTTTACTGATAATTTTAGTTGATTCAGTTGGTTGTATCCATTAAAGAAAAAATCAGATTTCTATGATGTTTTTATTAAATTCCAAACTCTAGTGGAAAATCAATTTGATAGAAAAATTAAGATTTTTCAAAGTGATGGAGGTGGAGAATTTATGTCAAATAAATTTCTAACTCACTTGGAAACATATGGTATTCTGCATCAAATTTCCTGTCCAGGTACCCCACAACAAAACGGTATTGCTGAACGTAAACATCAACATATTGTCGAAACAGGCCTCACCATGATGTTTCATGCAAATTTTCCTTCTCGGTATTGGGTGGATATATTTTTAACTGCTGTTTACTTGATTAATCGCCTTCCTTCATCAGTTTTAAATATGGCTATTCCGTATCAGAAATTATATGGACAAAATCCGGATTATAATGGAATTAAAGTTCTAGGATGCAGGTGCTTTCCTTATCTCAAGAAACAAGGACATCACAAGTTTCTCAAACGGACTTATCCTTGTGTTTTCATTGGTTATGGTCCCTGTCACAAAGGATATCGTTGCTTGGATCCTGAAACAAACAAGGTTTTTATCTCTAGACATGTTTTTGATGAACATTTCTTACCTTTTAAAGCAAAATCTACAACTGCAACCACAGATATGCTTCCACTAACCACTTATACAGGGACTGATGAATGGTACTCACACATAAAATCACAACCCATCACTCAACCATGTGCTGGCCACTCAACCACAATATTAAAATCGCTAACCACAATTGAACCCGTAGCTCCTACTCCACTTCCACGTGTTTTTCCCACCTTAGACAATGAACCCGTAGCTTCAATTTTTCCTAAAGCCACTCAAATCTCACATCCCACCGAAATACCTCCTGCCACACCTATTTCCGCCACATGTTCTCATACCCCAACTGACACAAACCGATATACTTTCCATTCAGCCTCGTACCAATCCAGCCACTCTTTCACCACCAACTGACACACCTACTGCACCTACTAAAACAGCTACCCCAACTTCTCCTTCCCATATTACTCCAACTGATCGTTCCTCCTCTCCTCCTAATTTATCTCCTCACCTATTTATTGATCTACCACCACTACCAAATAATACACACACACACCCAATGTTAGCAAGAGCCCAGTTACGTACACTGCCAACTTAAGTGTCTGCTCCCCACCAGCACCCATTCCTATCCCAAAAACAGTAAAAACAGCCTTCAAAAATACCGAATGGACCAATGCAATGCTTGATGAAATATCAGCTTTACACCAAAACAAAACTTGGGTTTTAGTTCATCGTCCACACAACACCAATGTGGTTTGGTCGGTTTCATCGGTCAAACCCGACCAAATCCATCATTGAATGATTACTGAGAATATATTTATGTCTATGATCATCTGTTCTTTAGTAATTGAAAATACTCTGACTCAAATTTTTCTTTAATTGTTATTTTCAATATTTTTAAATTGCTTTCTTTAATATTTGAATTTGTCAACATAAAATTCCCCATTTGTCTTTTTAATTTTGCTTTAATTAGAATATAAAAAGTTTGATTATCAGTCTCTGTGGAATAGATCTGAACTTGTCACTACTACAATAGTGTTTAATTCAGTATTATAATTTTGATGTTTCCGACACACATCAGTTAGTTAGAAAAATTTGATTTTGCATTTAAAAGCACTAAGTTCACCAGGGTTAGTCCAGTCAACTGACTTTTAAGTCTTGCATGGTTTGGACATATGCTATGGCAGCACTATTGATGTCGAGGCAAGAATTTAATTTAATATTTTTTCCAAGTCAATGAGTAAACTACTGAGAAATTTTCATCAAAATGCTAGTGTTTTTCTGCATTTCCTTGTGCAAATTCTTTATTCTCCAATCAACTGACTTTAAAGTCTTGCATGGGTTTGGACATATGCTATGGCAGCACTATTGATGTCGAGGCAAGAATTTAATTTAATATTTTTTTCCAAATTAATGAGTAAACTACTAAGAAATTTTCATCAAAATGCTAATGCTTTTCTGCATTTCCTTGTGCAAATTCTTTATTCTTTCTCTCTTTTTATGTCCAGAGTAAAAAATTGACTTCATGCTACATGCTAACTTTATAAATTTATAGTAAAGTATGCTTGCTAGATATTAATCGCACTTTAAATCTACCAAACAGCATGCATTTGGGTGAAATTTGAGAGATAGTATAAAATAATTAGTTTTCTCAGTCTCAAGATTCCATTATAGTAGTTAAAATTTAAAAGTTAAATTTTTTTAATTTTAGTAAAGTAATCCAATACAATATAAAAGTATACCAAACATTATATTTTATATACAATTTAATACAATTTTACACCAAACATATGAGATGTATTATAGAATAAATTTCAACACGATACAATACATTACAATGCAATCTAATACAATATAACGTACCAAAGAAGCTCTAAGCGCATTAGACTGTATTTGTAACTAGATAGACCAAAGTTAAACAATTATTAAACAAAACCAAGAAGAATAATCAAATTCTTAAAGTAACGCAGAAAAGAAAATTAAACAAAAATAAAAATAAAAATGACTAATCAATTAAACTCTTAAAGTAACTTTGGTACAATGTATATAGCGTATATATCACGATAGCAGATTAATTTATATTTTTAATTTCGATGGGTGGTGGCTAGCTAGTATCTATGTATTGACCAAAAGAAAACTTGTTAGTCACCAACAAACAAAATAGCTAATCTGTATTGAAGTGACGTAGAAAAAAAACTCGCTCCATGGCACCTTTACTTGGAAAACTGATATCCAAGAAAGACCCAGCATCATCAATCCAGTCTCTTTTGGTTACGATCATCATCATCAACAACATTCTATTAATGTTTTGTTCTTTTTCTTCGTTTGCTAGAAGATCAGGTCGAGAAGCAGAAGCAGAAGCTCTTATCAAATGGAAAGAAAGCCTTGACTATCAAACTTATATCTCTGACTTTCTCTCCTCATGGAAGCTAAACTTCCCAAGCAATATTTCCAATATCACAACAACAAGGAGAGGCAACAACAATATTAGCCACTGCCAGTGGTTTGGAATCACATGCAATGAGTTTGGAAGCGTCCGCAATATAAACCTCGAGAGTATTACTCTGACAGGTACGCTCCGAAGCTTCGATTTCTCATCATTTCCCTACACAGAGAGCATCACTCTATTCAACAACTCACTCTACGGAACTATACCTCCTCAAATCGGTAACATTTCTAGACTTGTTTACCTCGACTTGGGTAACAATAAACTCTCTGGCAACATTCCTGCTCAAATATTCTTTCTGAAAAATCTAAGCGTGCTCTATTTGAATTGGAACAATCTTAACGGTTCTATTCCACACGAATTGGGCATGTTGAGGTCAGCGGAAGAGATTTTCTTCAGCAATAACAATCTTTCAGGTCCAATTCCAACATCCATTGGAAATCTCACCGGCAAATTAACCCAACTCAATCTCGGCGGGAACAAACTCTCCGGATCAATCCCTCAAGAGATAGGAAAGCTTAAAAGTCTCAACAAGCTCTACATGGATAACAACACTCTCACAGGCTCAATCCCTGCCTCCATTGGAAACCTCACCGACCTAAATCTCATAAACCTCGGCTTCAACCAAATTTCGGGATCAATACCTCCCGAGATTGGTCTCCTCGAATCGATGCAAGAGCTTTATCTGTACGGAAACAATCTAACTGGATCAATCCCCGCGTCTATCGGAAAGCTCGAATCCCTCACCGCCTTGCTTCTGTTCGACAACCGCCTCACCGGTACCATTCCTGTCGAAATGAACAGCCTTGTAGAGTTCGATTCGCTGCAATTGGATAACAACTTCTTGCGCGGACAGCTTCCGGACAATGTTTGTCTTGGTGGAAAGCTGAGGTGGTTTTCAGCATCTTATAACCAATTCGAAGGTCACCTTCCGAAAAGCTTGAGAAACTGTACCAGTTTGGAAGCGGTTTGGTTGGACGGAAACCGTTTGGCGGGGAACATATCAGAAGAGCTCGGGATATACCCAAAGTTAACGTACATGAACTTGGGACGAAACAGTTTTTTCGGCGAGCTGACTGGAAATTGGGGACAATGTCGTAATCTCACTGCTCTGAACATCTCCGACAATAGAATTTCCGGCGGACTAATTCCTCAGCTCGGAAATGCTTCTCGATTGCAAAAGCTAGATCTCTCCTCTAATCTTCTCGTTGGGGAAATTCCCGAGGAATTGGGACGTCTGAAACTCTTGTTCTTCCTCGATCTGAATAACAATTCGCTTTCCGGGAAAATCCCAACGGAAATTGGAATGCTATCCGACCTCGAACAGCTTGACTTTGGAGCAAACAAGTTGGAGGGTTCAATTCCCATGCAATTGGGACAGTGTTCGAAGCTACAGTTTCTGAGCATGAGAAACAATGGTCTCAGCGGGACCATTCCCTTTCAGATTGGGAAACTCAGTGATCTTCTAAATCTCGACCTGAGTATGAATTTATTTGGAGGAGAGTTGCCTGCAGAGCTTAGAGGTTTGCAGAATTTAGAAACATTCAACGTTTCTCGCAACAACATCTCAGGTTTAATACCTTCGGTGTTTGACAATATGAGAAGCTTGACATCTGTTGACGTGTCGCACAACCAGTTAGAAGGTCCTCTCCCGAATCTGAAAGCCTTCAATGAAGCACCGAAACAAGCATTGGAAAACAACAAAGGCCTGTGTGGCAACCATGCCGGTTTGAAACCTTGCTTAGCACGCAAAGGTAATTATATTAACGGCAGGAAAGTTGTACTTTTGGTTACAATGTCTGTTTCTGGTACTCTTTTTCTGCTGTTGGTAATTGGCGGAGTTATTTTCATCCGCCAAAAGATTGTTGACACACCTATCAAATTAGCGTTTTCGGAACGTTCTTTGCTGCGTGGAGGCACGATGGGAAAAAAATAACGAAGAGATAATTGAAGCAACGGAAAATTTCATCTCGTATTTGTCAACGTCATCATTCGCAGTAGCTGATGAGATTCTAGTCGTGGATGTACTGGATCGACGTCTCTCGCCTCCAAAAAGGCAATTAGTACAGCTCAAGTGGCTTGCACTGTTGAGCTAGCATTTGCTTGTCTGCATCCGATTCCAGAGTCTCGACCAACCATGAAGCAAGTCTCTGAGAAGCTACCAGCTATTTCAATACCATCATTATCGCAGCCTATTCGTACCATTACATTAAAGCAGCTGATTGGTCCCCCAGCCAGGACAACATCCTAAACAACAGCTTCATTAATTTTCGTAACATGTTTTCAACTTTTGTTTTTCTGCATTTTCTTAAAGTTCACTGGAAAATGTAATTCTCATTAATATGTAATCTGCAGCAAAACATTACAAACAAGCAGGTTTATGATCTTTGTCCTCTCATCAGAATAAGAAATATAATAAAAATGATAAATAATAATTTTAAAAAAAGCTTTACTGGGAACAATTATCAGTAGAATGATATTTGACACACCGCACAATACACACTCAAACTGAAGGCTCTGTTTTTCTTTTTTTTCTTTTTTCTTTTTTTTTAAATTAAACGACATGGTTTTAATTGGAAAAAACATTACAAAGAAAATTACAATCTAATAGGTATTTTCAATTTTACAAATTTTGTTGAAGAAAACTGAATTTCTAAAGAGGTAGAAAAAAAAAAGAGTAAGGCTTACGATTTCTCTCTGAGAACTCCTTTGTCTTCCCTCACACTTGTTTCCCTTCTGATGAAGGATCTGCTTCCTCTTGATCCAGAAAGGTCGAACCTTTCTCTTCTCAGTTTCTCTCTCTGTGGACACAATCCCTAATTTTGCAGATTTGGGGAAAATGGCTCATGTGCGAATGGAATCAGACCATCTGCTTGTTCTGTCTCGAATGTTTGCATTTTGTTTTGTTTTTATTACCGTTTAGTCTTTATTGTCCTTTTTCTTTAATTTCATTAAGTGCAACGGTGCCGTTGCTTTTAGTAATAGGACAATTCTGTAATTTCAATTAATAGTAGGCACGTGGCTGTCATTTAATGGCTAAATGAACAGTACAAAAGTGGCTTTCTTCCTCAAGCTCGGGCAGAATGTCTTTACGCCATTGTTGCTGTATTTGAAGCTGGTTTTGCTTCTGTTAATCAATGAAATCTCTATTTTAAGCTTTAAAATTGGTCGAATCTTCTTTAAAAATTAGCTTCGGTTTCATTGATTTGGACTTTCTACGTCACCTTCACTCGAAGTTTAGTTCTCTTCCTCGGTCATCAGTGGAAGATCAAAGACATTTACTGATAAATTGATCAAAGACATTCTCTCTGTTGTGGTTTTTCAGCTTCGAAGCTGAAAGTCCATGCTTCCCATTCGAATTTCTTTGTACAAGTTAATTCTTTCTTCAACAAAAACACTCTTGGTAAAAATTAATTTTCAACCCAATCTATCACAACAAAATACCAAAACCATTCACCCAAAAAAAAAAAAAAAGGAAAAAAAAAACTAAAAACCACAACCACACAAAGAGTCTGCTAGTTTCCATAGGCTCCCACTCCACCGCCATCCTTTTTGTAATGTTTTATGTCTTTTAAAAGCTTCCCTTGTAGAACTAGATAAATACGTCTTTTTCTTTAAAATTTTTTTAATTTTTTAATTTTTTAATTTTTTAATTTTTGACATTTTGCAATTAATAATTAGCTATCGGTATTGAATAAGAATACAGTGTGGTGATTAGGGGTGGAAAAAACTGAATATGACCGATGAAACCGACCAAACCGCTGTATACGGTTCAATTTGATTTTCTGTACATATGCGGTTCGGTTCTTTTTTTTATATATGTGAATTAAAAATAATCGGTTCGGTTTGCATGTGGATGGATTTTTACCCAATCCAATCTAACCCAAACCGAATTTCAGTGTATTTTTTTATTTTTTTTTATTTTCAGCATTAGCTGTGTTGGCACTGTATCTAATTTCCTAAAATCAAGCAAATCCTACCCGAGTCCTAACCCTCCCCCTTTGTCGCCACCACTACCAGGCCCGCCACTCCAGTCAACCTCGTCGGCGTCGCCACTCCAGTCAACCTCATCGCTGCCACTCTAGTCTCCATCTGTCTTCCACTCAACAACCCAAGACCATATCTGGTCTTTAGTCGCCGACACCATTCCATTCTCTCTCTTCAGGTTGAGAACAAACCTACTACCTCCCTCAATCTCAGGTCATGCAGCTCCTCACCTCCAACATTACGCCACCACCCGCCGCCAGCACTTTCTAGCCCGATCTCCTTCCCTCAAGCAAGCCTCTATCTTAAAGCAAGCCTCCCTCAAGCAAGCCTCTCTCTCAACCAGACCGACCATGGTTGGTTCGATTTGATGGTCAGTTTGGGCTTCATGGTCAGTTCAGTTAGGAACCAAACCAAACCGCACAGTTCAGTTCGGTCCAAAAAACTGCCAAAAACCAAACTGAAACCGAACTGACCCATGTCCACCCCCTAGTGATGATGATAAGACAAAAAAACAAAAGCAAAAACAAAAAGGGTTATGATCATCACTGGTATACTCAAATGTTGACATTACAAATTATTTGGCACTTTAAAATTTTTGGGTTTTAAATTAAAAGATATTAGAATAAATTTAAAATGATTATTATTCATTTATCAGCAGCTTACCGAAAACCTTATTTGTCATCATTAGTGGAGCACCTATGGGATCTATTCCTTTAATAATCTTAAAGAAATTTTTTACATTATAACTATGTAAAATGATTGTAATGAAGCAATTGGATCTGTAAATGATGTAATATTGTTCATAATATAGTAACATTATTTTAAAATGATGTAACCTTATTGCTTCCTAATTTTCCTAAAGATTGTCTTTTTGCTCATATAGATATGTGGGTTGGTAGAAATTTTCGCTTTCATTAATGGGTTTTCTTTTTTTGTTTCTTCCTTTTTTGGGGAGTAGTTTTGGTTAATTTTTTATGTATTTATATTCTAGTACTATTTTTTTTTTCTGCTTGAAGTTTTAATGAAGCCAGTAATTTCTTTGTTTTTTGTTTTAGGTATTATTATTATTTTGATTTTTTGTTTCGCTTTCGTTAATGTGACTTTCTCAAGTAGATTTTAATGAAGTCAGTAGTTTCTTTGTTTCTTGTTTTATGTATTGCTTTTGGTCGGTTTGTATGTTCCCTTTCAACTCTTTTGTAACTTTTCTTTTTTCTTTAATATATTGGCTAGGTTGATTGGGGGCCCCACCTTTCTTAGGTTCTTTTTTTTCTTTTCCTTAATTTGATGTGTGTCCTAAATATCAAAATTATAATACTTAATTTAAACATTACCGTAGTAGTAGCACGTTCAGGTCGATTATACAGAGGCTGATAATCAAACCTTTTCTATTTCAATTAAAGCAAAATTAAAAAAACAAATTGAGGGTTTATATTGGCAAGTTCAAAAATTAAAGTAAACAATTTAAAAATAAACGAAATAACAATTAAAGCAAACTTTAGGTCAGAGTATCATCACAAACATAACAGGTAATCACAGACATAAATATATCCAAAAAACATAATCATTCAATATTGGGTTGAATAAAATAGCACGGCCAATTTTATTCCAAATTTCATTCAATTAATTAATTCAGATACGATCATAAACTAATTCTAATTCTGAAATACCTAGAATAACCGTGATCTAAATCAATTCAGAAAAGCATTAAGAACAATAGTAACCAACAATAAACAAGTCCTACAAACGTTGTAAAACTTTAATTTACTATGTGTGTTCTCCTAAGAAATTAACAAAAACTTAAAAAAAGAAAAAAAAAAGTTATTGTTAATTCGAAGTTATTAAGATGCAATCAAATAGAAACCTCTCAAAAGAAAAGTTATTAAGTTATTTTTATTAAGTGAATTCGAAGCGGTTTATGCTATTTTAATCATTGTTACTGTTGCTGCTTTTACAGAGTACAATTCATACACAGAGACAATAAACTAAAAGAAAAATGAAGAGAAAACTGGAAAGAAACACTAAGAAAAACTTCTTCTAACTAAATTTCACTCACCGCCGATACAGTCATCTCCTTCATTGTTAATTCTAACCTTGGTCCCACAGCAGCTCTTCCTATTATCATGCATATTAACCTTAACCTTTCCCCCACAGCAACTCCCATCGTTCCCAAGATTCAATCTTCTCTCAAGAAATTCTGAGTTCTCCTTCCAAACCTATCCATTTGCATACACCTCCTTCTTCCAAATGGGCACTGATGCCTTCATCTCATCAATAAGATACTTGCAGGCATCCAATGCATCCGCTCGATGCACAGCCGAGATTGCTATGAAGACACTCATTTCACCAACTAGAACTGGACCCAGCCGATAGGCTACTGCAATGGAATGGAGATTCCAAGATGATCTCACAAACGAAGATATTGATTTGATGCATCTGATTGCCATTGGTACATATGCTTCATACCGCAACTCCATGACCAATTTTCCATCAAAAGTATCACGGGTTATGCTGGAAAATGTTGTTATCGCACCAACCTCTGGGGCACTGACATAATTGATATATTTAGCAAGGTCAATTGGGTTGTGCTCCTCTAATATTTCCACTAGAGTTTTCTCCTCATCTGCCATGGCTGTAGTAGAAAGGGTGTGCAACTTGTACAGCAAAAAAGTTAGCCTTTCTGTCTAAGCTAATGTCTCATAATAAAACTTATCCAAACTCATATCATCCACATCTTTGCATTCCACGGATTGAATCATGTTACAATTTAGACTTCCAGAGTTGTACAAAGTAAGAAATAGATGAAGGAAAGAAGAAAACAGTAGGTTGGAAGATTATTCTTATTACTCATATCCCCTGCTTCACACTACAGCACTAATTTTTAGAACCTACCATAACAACGCAGTACAAAATAAGGATCTATAGTACTAATAAGTGGAACCAACGACTAGAACATGAAAGATTTATTAAACTAAATACAATAATCTAGGAATAACAATAGCTTAAGGAAAGACCAAGTCCTTTAATAGACCACGTCCACCAACAAGTCATGTAACAGCCCTGCAAAACTCGTAACAATTCTCTCCCCCCCCCCCTCTCAAGCAGCCTTGCCCACAAGGCTGAAATTCGGTTACGAACGAGCCATTCGCCAAACGTTCTCCCACGTAGCATCCTCCACAGGTGCCCCCTGCCACTTGACTAGAACTTCATATTTCGGCTGATAGTTACCATTCTGAACCACTCTCCGATCCAACACTGGTTCCAGCTGAGGAAGAACTGACAAAGTGGACTCATCTACAGAAGGAAGCGGAGGAGGCGTGACAGAGACTGAATCGAAATTTTTTTGGAGCATACTCACATGAAAAACATTGTGGATGCGGGATCCCTGTAGAAGAGCTAACCGGTATGCAACATATCCCACATTGGTAAGGATTTCATATGGCCCAAAAAAACGAGGAGCTAACTTCACAGAGCTACGATGAGCCACATATTGTTGTCATAAGGTTAAAGTTTGACAAAAACAAAATCACCTACTTGGAAAGAAACGTCACGACAATGACAGTTGGCATAGACGCGCATGCGATCTTGAGCGCGTAAGAGATTTGTGCACAACTCCTTCAAAAGCTAATCCCGATCACGCAAATAAGTGTCCACTGCCTCAACTGGTGAAGTTCATGGAATATAAGCCAATAAACTAGGGGTGGTATGCCATAAACTGCTTCAAATAGAGATACACTAGTTGATGAATGAACTGAGGAATTGTAGCTTAACTCTGACCAAGGCAACCAGTCAACCAATCGGCGTGGTTGCTCCCCTGTAAAACAAAACCTGATTCATGACTTCCATTTGGCCATCCATTTGAGGATGGTAGCTGGAGCTCATGCGCAAGGCAGTTCCATGGAGCTGAAAGAGTGTTCGCCAGAAAGTACTGAGAAATACTTTATCACGATCACTGACAATTGAAACAGGATTGCGATGCAAAAGGACCACATGATCAATAAAGGCTTGGGCCATAGTAATAGCCGAGAAAGGATGTTTAAGAGCCATAAAATGACCATACTTGGACAGACGGTTGACAACGACCATGATAACAGAATTACCATGAGAAGAAGGTAATCCCTCGAAGAAATCCATCGAAATTTCAGTCCAAATTCTATTAGGAACCGGCAGGGGCTGAAGCAAACTAGTAGGGGCCATACTATCAGTTTTATAACATTGACAAGTTTCATAATGTCGCAGGAACTCCTTCAAGGCCTTGCGCATGCCCGACCAGCAATAAGTGGCCTTCAAACGTCCAAGAGTTTTATTATAACCAAAGTGTCCACCTATGGGCGTGGAATGACAATCTGCCAGAATTATGGGAATAAGGGAGGAGGAAGAATTTAAGTAAATTTTCCCTTGCCTAAACCAGACCCCATATCTCATAGAATAGGTGTTGTTCTCCTACAATTGTGTATAAAATGAGTCATCCTTCACTTCTGCTTGTAATTTGCTCCACCAATTCATATGAGGCATCGACACCGACAAAAATTGGAACTCGACTACTTGCGATAGCGAATTTGCTGCCTGATTTTCAATTTCCTTCTTGTACTCAATGACGTAGTCATAACCCAAGAGTTTCGGAATCCACCGTGATTGAGCTGGAGTTGATATTCTCTACTCCATAAGATACTTTAGACTCCGCTGATCAGTGCGAACAATGAATGGCTTACTGAGCAAATAAGGGCGCCATTTGCGAATGGCTTTCACAATGGCCAGCATTTCTTTCTCATAAGTAGAGAGGTTGAGTGATGTACCTTTAAGTGCTTCGCTAAAATACACAATTGGATGCTTATCCTGAGTAAGCACCACCTCCAATCCAATGCCGCTTGCATCACATTCGATAACAAATGTTTGAGAGAAGTCTGGCAAGGCCAAAACCAGTGGAGATGTGAATGCCTTTTTTAATTGCTTGAAAGATTCCTCTTCCTCCTCAGTCCATTGAAACTTATCATTAGAAAGAAGCCTATTAAGAGGAGCAGCCATGCCTCTGAATTGCCGTATAAACTTTCGATAATACCCCGCTAAGCCTAAGAAGCCTCAGACCTCCCGAATTGATGTAGAAGTCGGCCAAGCTAGCACTGCCGTAATCTTTGTAGAATCAACAACCACTCATTGTGCAGAGATAACATGCCCCAAATAATCCACTTGAGGCACTTTGAATCGGCACTTAGAAGCTTTGGCAAATAACTGGTGATCGAACAAGGTAGAGAGAACAATTTGCAAGTGTGAATGATGTTCTGTCCAAGATTTGAAGTAGACTAGGATGTTATCAAAGAAAACCAAGATAAATTTACATAGGTAGGGTCTGAAGACATCATTCATAAGGCATTGAAATGTTGCTGGAGCATTTGTATGCCCAAAAGGCATAACAACAAATTCATAATGACCTTCATGCGTACGAAAAGCTATCTTCAATATATCCTGTTCATGAACCCGTATTTGATGATAACCTGCTTTTAAATCCAACTTGGAAAAGAATTTAGCACCATGTAATTAATCTAAAAGTTCATCTGAAACAAGAATTGGATACTTATCTTTGATAGTGATCTGATCCAAGGCTCGGTAATCAATACAAAAATGCCACTCTCCATCAGCCTTTTTGACAAGTACTACCGGAGAGGAGATGGAACTGTGGCTGGGTTTGATGAGCCTAGATTGCAAGAGTTTGCCTGCTATCCTCTCAATTTCAGATTTTTGGTAGTAAGGATATCGATAGGGGTGGACACTTACGGCTTTAGAATCCGATTGCAAATTGATGTAGTGATCATGTGCCCGTTGGGGAGGAAGAGATGTGGGGGTATCGAAGACTAGAGAAAAATCTATGAGAAGCTGTTGCAGATCAGGTGGCATCAATTTAGAATTATCTTCAGCTGCCAATGAGAGATATTGCAGGAAAAAGCAGTCCCATATTTTCCAAGTCCTTGTACCCCACATAAGTCCTTAGTTGTTAGGACTTCTATTCCTTGTAGCCTAAGCCCATGAAACGTGTGTATTTGACCATCTTGTTTAAAATTCATGGTGAGAGTAGAATAATCAGTTTCAATTGTACCTAAAGTAGCCAGCCATTGTACACCAAGAACCAATGGGCATGCCGCAACAGGAAGCACATAGTAATCAACCTTCACCGGTTTTCCTTTGATAAAGACGGTGAGTGATCTACATAACCCCGCACATTCCACACATTCTTTGTTTGCTACCATGACCTATAATTGCTTGCTTCTAGTCACCGATAATCCAAGCTTGGTAACAATGGCATGGTCAATGAAATTATGCGTACTTCCCCCGTCGATGAGGACCGGTAGTTTCTGATTTTTTAACTTTCCCAAAACCTGAATAGTTTGTGGGTGGCTCATTCCTGCTATTGTGGGTGGTTTCCATTAGATCATCATTCTCCTCCGTGCCCAAATCTATGGTGTCCTCAATCATAAACAATTGCAGTCGTTTGCATCGGTGGCCCAGAATGAACTTCTCATTGCAATAATAACAAAGCCCCCTCTCTCTTCATTCTCGAGCTTCTTGATTTGAGATGCGGCGTACATTATTCGACAATGGACTAGTCTTGGAGTTTGGTGAGGGTCCAAGGATACCTGTGGTGGGGTTGCCATTCAACCGAGAAGTCACAGAAGTTACTGTCTAGCGGAATGGGGTAGTGGATTTCCGTTGGAGTTGGTTCTTTTCTTCCACTAAACAAGCTACCCCTACAGCCTCAGCAAGAGTTTTTGGTTGTTTAATCTTGACCTCCAAGCGAATTTTGTCCCAAAGCCCGGCGATAAAGCTTCCGATTAGGAACTGTTCTGGAAAACCATCTACGTGATGAGAAAGCCGCTCAAAAGATGCCTGATAGGAGGCTATAGATGATGTTTGCCTAAGGCGTGTCAATGCTTCAGAAGGATCCTCATAGTTGGTTGGTCCAAAGTGGAGGAAAGCTGCCTTGGTTAATTTAGCCCAAGTTAAGTGTCCATTCAACTTGATCATCCACCGAAGCCATTGCAAGGAAATTCCTTCCATGTGGAAGGATGCAATCTGTACCTGTTGATCAGCAGATATATCATTAAAATCATAATATTGTTCGGCTTTATAGATCCATCCATTCGGATCGTCACCATCAAATTTTGGAAAAGTCAGCTTGAATGATTGGTGATGATTTCCACGGTTGGTAGAAGACTCCCCTGTAGAAAATGGATTAATTTCTTGAGGCATTGGTCGTGGGCTATGAGAAATTCGCATGGATTGCAGCTCCATTAAGACCTGTTGTAAGGTGTTGTTAACTTGGTTGAAACTGCTTTCATGGCGTGCGAGGGCCTCGTTAACTTCGTTGCGGAACTCTGCGTTGGTTTTTCCCCAAGTATCCATGACTAGAGAACCTGGCTCTGATACCAATTTGTTACAATTTAGACTTCCAAAGTTGTACAAAGTAAGAAATAGATGAAGCAAAATAAGAAAATAGTAGGTGGAAAGATTATTCTTATTCTCATATCCCCTGCTTCTCACTACAGCACTAATTTATAGAACTTACCATAACAACTTAGCACAAAATAAGGACCTATAGTACCACTAAGTGGAACCAACAACTAGAACATGAAAGATTTATTAAACTAAATACAATAATGTATGAATAACAATAGCTTAAAGAAAGACCTAGTCCTTTAACAGACCACGTCCACCAATAAGTCATGCAACAGCCATGCAAAACTCGTAACAAATCCCTTTCTATATAAAATAAAATATGACTGTCAATTTATATACATAAGAGTAAAATAACTATATTGAGATGAATCTGCAAAATTTATACAAATATCACAATCAAATGTTATTTGACCCTTGGAAGATTGGAAGAGGCAGTTCTCAGCTTGGTTTACTATTATGGTTCATGTGGTTTGTCATCTGTGTTGGTTGACAAATAAAACAATTCACAACAAACAACAAAATCCATTTCCTTAAGAAGATTAAGTTCATTAAGACAATTTGACAAACACATACTCATCAAATACAAAATCCATAAATTCTCTCTCTCTGTTTTTTTTTTTTTTTTGGTTCGTGACGCAAAATAATACATTTTTGGCAGGCCCAAATTACTTTCAGATTAAATTGACAACTTTAAGACCGACCATTTTCTAGATAAAATAAGGTTCTACTGGCGATAAACGAATGAACATGATGATAAAATAGTGAACTTTAACCATAAGCTAAATCAATAGTTAAAAATGAATGGAGATGAGAAATTGAAAGAGGAATAACAGTCACCGTCGAACAAAGGAAATAAGCCGGAAGATTTGTCGGGACCGGAATAAGCTTTGGTAGGAAAATGAAGCAGAGGTCACGTCCGCTTGGGAAGAGTTAAATCCACTTTCCAAATAATAAAAAATCCCAAATATTAAATTTTAGAAAATCATAGAAAGTACCCAAATTAAAAAATAAAAATGCTCAATATTTTGAGAAAATTCCATAAAAACCACAATTTTTATATCAAAAAAAATTCACCACGTGATGTAGTTCAGAATCATGTGTGCCGCCGATCTCAAAACTCATGTTCATGAGCTGTACACTATTTTATGATATAGTCGATTTTTGAAAAAGTCAACTTTGCACCCGCACTCGGTTAACCTGATAGAGTTCAGTAAGGCACACGATTTTGTATCAGTGCAAAAATGCTCAGTTTGCTTCTCGGTGAAGCTACTGCTTGTATTTATGTGTGTTTTATTACAATGAAGAGTCCTACTCGAAATAGAGTCCTGCTAAAATCCCAACTGCTTAACCTATACAAACTGACACCTTTAACTAATCAACTCATGTTGTTGATGACTTTTCTTAATTAATACCAATTAACAATAACTAATTAGCTCTTAAACTAACTGACGGAGACAATGCTCTGCGCAGAGTGAAAAATAGCTACTAACAAGGAAGGCTAATCTGGGAATTCGAAATTCATTTGGGACACCGAGTGTCCAAGACATGAACACGTCGGAGACGATATAGTCCGGTCGCGTTTTGCGAATTAGGTGTTCGATGGATTGCTTGAGAATTGCGTAGCCTTGATGGGTGGAGCAAGTGACGGCGTGAAGATTTTCGAGACTATGGAGTAAAGCTGTTAGAGCATCTCCAATGACTCTATGGATTACTTTTTTTTTATTGCCACATCAGAAATATAGAAGGAGATGTAAAAAAAAGTTCTCCAATGGCTATGTCTATTAACTCTGTTAAGCTGGTGTGGCAAAAAATAAAATAGACACTGTCAAAGAGACTGTCTACTTTCAGAGGGTCTCTTAGATAGTGGGAGTCATCACTTTTTTATTTTTATTTCATTATTTTTATTTTTCTTAAAGAAAATTATTGGGCTCGAGTTTTTTTTCCCCTTTCTTCCTGTTCGCGCTCAAACAAAGAAAATAAGAGATCATTGGCCTAAGCCGGAGATCCGGTACCTCTCCCGTCGGAGGAGCCCCGGTGAAGCCAAGTGCAGCGGGCCACGGCGATTAGACCCACCACGCATATCAAGGCGCAAAGCAACACCCCTAAGATGACCACGGAGTCCGACTCCAGGGTCACCGCCTCAGGAGGCGGCGCTTCCACCACCGTCGACGATGAGTTGGTGGCTGCGATGAGAAATCTCAGTGGTCGAGTCATTGCACATATGTCTAGCTCTGCGTGTCAATTGAGATAGAACGTGTGGAATGGGGAAGAAGAATAAGATGAATTTGTGAGGTTTTAGTGTTTGGATGCTTGAACTTTTATACAGAAAGGATAGGGTGGTGGGTTAAGTTCAGTTTGGGTGCAAAGAAAATATAAATAAACCAGAAAAAAGCAAGAGTATTTGGGGAAGATAGGGTATGAAAAAGTTTTTTAGAGATGCAAATCTCCGGCTCAGGCCGCGGCCACTGTCAAAGAGTTTTAATTTGATAATGAATTAATTTGATAATTCAATTTAGGTTGTATTTCAATTTAGGTTTAACTCAATTAGATATAATTTGATTAAAAAAATTACACATCATCAATTAATTTGATAATGAACAGATTTCATTGGAGACTATTTTATAATGTTCACTATCTATTAAATAGACATTTGCCACATAAACAACAAAGGCTTCTATTTTATGTGCCACATAGACCCCAATCCATAGAGTCATTGGAGATGCTCTTAGTACGGGTATATATAGAGTTTATATAAAAATGAGATTATGCAAGTTTTTTTCTTATAAATATAGGACCATCCTAGCTTGGTTAGCTCTTAAAAATGTTCGTATATTTGAGAGGGTGGTGCATCTTGAAAAAATATTATATATAATTGATATGCTATATTATTTGTATATTTTTCAATCATTACATTACATGTAACATAAATTTAATAGTCCATATATAATTAATCGTGTGATATATTATATAATAATAAATTAAAATATAAGGATCATATATTTAAGATAATGCCGTCATGGGCAATTTCGCCTATTAGCCCCTGAGCGTGCTCTTGCAGCGGAATGCAGGAGACTATCGTCACGTTTTCTGATCAGCTGCTTCGTCGTCTTTTTTCGAGGAGCGGATGGTGTCTGCGGCTGAGCCGTAGGTTTCGGTGGCTTAGCCGTTGGTGTTTGCGTCCTCCATTGGATTTAGTTATGAAATATTTTATTTTTCCCTCCCTAGGCTAATTCTAATCTATTATTATGAAAAAAAATCTTTCTCTTTTTTCCAGTAAAAACCCAGATTAAATTTGGCATTATTCATCCATAATAATCATTACCCTTTCTCTTATCTCCTGCATTCCAAATTAGCACCCTGTTCATAACAATGATTTGGGTTTACAAAAACCACGTATTTCCATATATTTTGGTTTTTTTGTGTCTCCTTTTTCTTTTTTCAAAGAAGAAGAAACTAGAAAAAAAAAATTATCATGTTTGTTTACTTGGGCTTGAAGAAAAAAGCTTCATCTTGAGCTTCCTCCTCCATTTATGAATCTAAATCATACATAGAAGTAATATACGAACCAAACTAGCCACTAAAAGATGGCCCTTTTGTAAAGGCGGTGATGATGACGACGTTTATATGGAAGCTTTGAGAGAAATTAAAAAAAATTAAAAGAAGTTGGCATGTTTTTTATAAGCACCTAGCTACTGAATTTTTCGTGATCCATATATATTTTAAAAATATTTCTGCACACCACATCTTGCAATTCATCATTAAAATAAAAATAAAAATAAATAAATATACACATGTTTCCCAAATCCGAAGAAAAAAAATCACGTTCTTCCATTATTCATCCAAAACAAAAAAAGTAAATGATTCAAGAGGCGATGTGATATTTTCCAATGATCTAGATCCAAATTTTCTAATTGACGTTATTTTATTTTAGGTAAGTAAATTGCAATAAAAAATAGAGGGGGGCTGGGAGAGACAGGCTGATTCAAACATTGATCATCAATCATGAAAGATAATAAAAAATTCTCTGTCCAAAAAAATATAAAAAACAAATCATGAAATAAAATCCCCACTGTATATTCCTGGATATATGTATTTCTGGATGGGCTTAGAATGTAGGAGAATATTTTTAACCGTTGGATTAAATTGAATGGCTGAGATTGATTTAAATTATTAAAAAGAAATTAACAAAGCTAAGTCTAGCATTTTTTTCTCAAGAAACACTGACAGAAATTCTAAGAGGGAGATTAAAAATATTCTCGGAGTGCAAGATATTGGGTTAGATGCAGTATATCTTGGTAACTAGCTAGTGACGGGGAGGAATCTAACCAAAGTTTTTGGAAAACTGAAGGAAAGATAGGGAGGGGAAGACCAGGGGCTAGAGAAAAAAAAAAGAAAAAAAAAAAAAGAGCAGAAATTGCCTATTGGTGAGCATCTGTATAAAAATCTTTTTCAATAATGCATTATAGTTTTGACATTCAAGTGACCCAATTCAAGTAGCCCAAATAACATTAGTAGAATATTACAAAAAAATAAATAGCATCAGTAGAAGGGGATATACTGAAATGAATCTGAACGTGATCATATATTTTTACATGGATTTTAAAATTGTTAAAATATATAATTCAATTTCATTTCTACTTCTTTCAAGTTCAAACTTATAAGAAGAAGGATACTTGATTGTGGTTCAATATGATATAAGAACTGCAGATTTTCACGTTCTTGCCAGTAGATGTCAGTTTTGGATTTCGTCTTTCTTCCCACTTTTTTGTTAGAAAAAAATATAAAAGATATGATGATTTATTTTTTAACAACTTAAGTTCTTAGGATCAGTTAATTTAGTGTAAGAGCCAAAAGTCTAAAAAGTCATGAATTCAAAACTCAACAACTGTATTTAAAAAAAAAAATACAAGTAAAGATTAAAAAATGGTCCCAAAAGAGGATTCAAACGGACTTACTTATGAAGAATAATATTAAAAATATATATATAAAAAATATAATGATCTACCTCTTAAACATAGCAAAATTCTGGTACTCCTAGAGTACCAATTTTCTGTTTTAATACACATGTGAAACCCATCGTATGGAACCTATTTGATACTCCAGAGTACCAAATCTTTTTTCCTTAAATAGTTATATTATATAACTAAATTCGAAGTCAACCTCTAGAACAGCACGTGTCCTGCAGCATTCAGTTAGGAACAACAAATTAACGGTTAATTGGTAGCTTCCTCTGCCATAATCATCATCATCATCTTCACCCAGTTAATCTCTCTCATATTGATCCAATGGGACGTGGAGCCAAGCTAGTCTTGATAGGCTTATCAATGTATCTCTTTTCTATGGACATTGCAAACCTCTTCATACCCTCACCTCCGAAACCCATTATTACCAATCTTCAAGATCATGATCTTCGCCACCCTCATCGACCCCATTACCAACCAATCCTTAAATTCCCGACTCAACAGGTCTCACTTCTTAATATCCCCTGTCTATGATTCATTATTATATACATATTTAGTTATGTTTTTTGTTTTTTGGACATGGGTACTCGATTACATAATGTAATCATAATGTTTGTCTTCAATCTTCATGATGATGTATATATATGTTCCTAATTACTCGTGTAACATAATAATTAATGCAGAAATCCAGAATTATTGGAGTAACTGACATGGAAAGCAATGTCATTAACATTAATTTCTGCACTTCATGTTCTTACAGGTTTCTTACTTCAAATAATATATCAATTTTTTTTTTTTCTCTTTTTGGTTTTAAATTAATTTTTCTCAGGAAATGAAAATATGTGACCGGTGTCAAAATAATGTTGGTTGTGGCAGAGGTAATGCAGTGAAAACGAAGAAAATGCTTGAAACAGCATTTCCAGGGGTCAAAGTTGTTCTTGGAAACCAGCCTCCGGAGTTTCGAAAAGGATTAGTGAGCAAAATTGTACCAGTTTTGCAAGTTTCAATTATTGGGTTAACATTGGGAGGTGAACAAATTTTCCCAAGGATGGGGATTTCGTCACCGCCTCCACTTTACTACTCTCTGCGTGCTGATAGATTTGGAAGCATTGCAATCACTTGGTTTATCGGCAATTTCCTCCAAACCTACCTTCAAACAACTGGAGCCTTTGAACTATATTGTAATGGTGCAATGGTATGTTTTTTTTGTTTTTTTGTTTTTTTGTTTTTGTTTTTTGTTTTGGTTCAGACAATATTCATGAATTAACTCTCTCAAATTATGTGTCCAACTTAATCAATAGGTTTTCTCTAAGCTGAAGGCACAGAGATTCCCCAGTGAATCCGAATTAAAGGATCTAGTGGGAAAGAAGCTGACTATTTCAAGAACTGTATGTTTTTTAAGTTGATGCCTTTAGAATAGGTGTTTGTTTGGTCCTAATTTAATTTACTAATTGGAGCTGAAGTTTGGTACTTGCATTCCATGGATACCAATTGTTCCATTGGAATAACATTAATTTTGTAATTTTTATAATTAGCTTGGGGTGTGAGTCACATTTACCTTGTGTCTGATATGGGTATTTCATACGTATCCTTTTATAGGTTGCATAATTAAAACATAGTTGGATATTGAAATGTGACAAACTTATAGTTGATTGGTAATGAGCAATAATTTATTTATTGAATAGTGGTGAAATCAACTGTATGGGCAGGAATACTGAAAAAAGAGAAAGCAAGCTCTCTCTCTCTCTGTTTTATGAGTAACAAATANAAAGAGAAAGCAAAGCTCTCTCTCTCTCTGTTTTATGAGTAACAAATAAAACAGAAACAGATATTTTGAATTTCAATATCTTATTGAACTTGATTTCATGAATCAATAGGATGGATATTGGATACCCATTTGCCTGTCCAACAAATTTAAGATGATTACTTAAATTACTTCAAGATATAAACTTCAACATTTTATAAATTTTGAAATTGTTAAGAAGGCAATACATCTATCTGTGATCAAAATAATTTATCATTTTATTCGTGTATGTCTTAAAATTCTAGTTAATCCAATATAGTAATGAAGTTAATATTATGTTTATATAATTAATAACATTTAATCCAAAACGAGTAATATTACCTATAACGAATAATATTTATTCTATAATGTATAATATTTTATCCATAAGGAATAATATTGCCCATAATAAATAAATTTAATTTAAAATGAGTAATACTATTCATAATTAATAATATTTAAATCCATAATAAATAATATTTTTCAGAAGTTTCTTGCTAAAACTTTCAAAGAAGAGAATTTCAATACATAAATTTTAGTCTTCAAGAAAACCATTTTCCTCCCCTACCAAGACGGTGCAAATTTCACATCAGGGTTTGACTAATGTTTTTAGTCCTAATAGCATGTGCAGCCACACCTTTCTTTGTTCATAATATACAAAGTGGAATATTCACAAAAATTATATAAATTGGAATATTTGTATGATCACCATCTTTCTAGTTTAATTCAACATAGTTAACCTTGTTTCACACTTCATAGTTTGTCTCTTGGAAAAGGGAGTCAATGTACACTGTGGACCTAGTTACCTTGATTTGGGCTTCTTCTTCTTCTTTTTTTGGCAGAAAAAAAGATTAGAGGGGTAGAAGTTGGTGTATCCCCTGCAATTTCGAGTGGTGGATCCACCAGCATACACCAACATGTCAGCTTACATCTCGTCATTACGCTTAGTTCAACATGATGGATTAAGCCTCTGACCCAGACGAAAAAAAAAAAAAAAAAAAAAAAAAAAAAAAAAAAAAAAAAAACATTCTGGATACGAAAAAAATCAAAAGTAATGGGCCAAACATTCAAACCCTATCACAACAAGAAACAAAAAAACTACAAATCAAACATATAGACAACTTTAGCATGTTTAAGCTTTAAAGCTCAAATCAAACTTAGGAGTGCTAGATAGATTCGTTAGGGTCTCAATTTTTGGCTAAGAGGATCAAAATTCGAGTACTTTCACTGTCTGGGTCAGAGGCTTATTCTATCATACTGAACTAAACGTAATGGCGAGATGTAAGTTGACATGTTGGTTTACGCTGGTGGATCCACCACTCGAAATTGCAGGGGATACACCAACTTCTATTCGTCCAACTTTTTTTCTGCCTAAAAACAAAAAAAAAAAAAAAAGCCCAAATCAAGGTAAATAGGTCCACAGTGTGTTGACTCCCTTTTCCAAGAGACAAACTGTGAAGTGTGAAACAAGGTTAACAATGTGGAATTAAAATAGAAAGATGGTGATCATGCAAATATTCCAATTTATATTAATTAATAACATTTAATCCAAAACAAGTAATATTACCTATAACGAATAATATGTATTCTATAATGTATAACATTTAATTTATAATGAGTAACACTATTCATAATTAATAATATTTAAATCCATAATAAATAACATTTTTCAGAAGTTTCTTGCTAAAACTTTCAAATAAAAGAATTTCAATACATAAATTTTAGTCTTCTAGAAAACCATTTTCCTCCCCTATCAAGACGGTGCAAATTTCACATCAGGGTATACTAATGTTTTTAGTCCTAATAGCATGCGCAGCCACACCTTTCTTTGTTCATAATATACAAAGTGGAATATTCACAAAAATTATATAAATTGGAATATTTGTATGATCACCATCTTTCTAGTTTAATTCAACATAGTTAACCTTGTTTCACACTTCAAAAGCTTACTTGTTAATCACCAATAAACAAAATAGCTAATATGTATTAAAGTGACATAGAAAAAAATAACTCTCTCCATGGAACCTTTACTTGGAAAACTGATGTCCAAGAAAGACTCAGCACCATCAATCCAATCTCTTTTGGTTACAATCATCGTCATCAACAACATTCCATTAATGTTTTGTTCTTCTTCTTCTTTTGCTAGAAGATCAAGTCGAGAAGCAGAAGCAAAAGCTCTTATCAAATTGAAGGAAAGCATAAGTAGAAGCTATTTTATTTAACCCATCATTGAATGATTATTGAAAATATATTTATGTCTGTGATCATCTGTTCTTTAGTAATTGAAGATACTCTGACTCAAAGTTTTTTCTAATTGTTATTTTCAATATTTTTAAATTGCTATTTTTAATAGTTGAATTTGTCAACATAAAATCCCTCATTTGTCTTTTTAATTTTGCTTTAATTAGAATAGAAAAAGTTTGATTATCAATCTATGTGGAATAGACCTGAACTTGCCACTACTACGGTAGTATTTAATTCAGTATTATAATTTTGGTGTTTCTGACACACATCAGTTGGTTAGAAAATTTTAATTTTGGATTTAAAAGCACTAGCTAGCTAGGTTCACTAGGGTTAGTCCAGTCAACTGACTTTTAGGTCTTGCATGGTGTGGACATATGCTATGGCAACACTATTGAATGTGGAGGCAAGAATTTAATTTAATTTTTTTTTTCCAAGTCAATGAGTAAACTACTGAAAAATTTTCATCAACATGCTAGTGTTGGCTTGTGCATTTCCTTGTGCAAATTCTTTATTCTTTTTCTCTTTTTATTTCCAAAGTCAAAATATTGACTTCATGCTACACGCTAACTTTATAAAATTTGTAGTAAAGTATACTTGCTAGATACTAATCGCACTTTAAATCTACCAGCAACATGCATTTGAGTGAAATCTGAGAGATAGTATAAAATAATTAGTTTTCTCAGTTTCAAAATTCCATTATAGTAGTTAAATTTTTTTAAATTTTAGTAAAGTAATCCAATACAATATAAAAGTATACCAAACATCTTATTGTAAATACAATTTAATACAATTTTACACCAAACATATGAGATGTATTATACAATAAATTTCAATACGATACAATACATTACAATACAATCTAATACAACACAACGTATCAAACGAGCTCTAAGCGCATTAAACTGTATTTGTAACTAGATAGACCAAAGTTAAACAATTATTAAACAAAAACAAGAAGAATAATCAAATTCTTAAAGTAACGCAGAAAAGAAAATTAAAAAAAAAAAAGAAAAAAAAAATGAATAATCAATTAAACTCTTAAAGTAACTTTGGTACAATGTATATAGTGTATATATCACGATAGTTGATTAATTTACGTTTTTAATTTCGATGGGTGGTGGCTAGCTAGTATCTATTTATATATTGATCAAAAGCAAACTTGTTAATCACCAACAAACAAAATAGCTCTTTACCAAAAACAAACAAAATAGCTAATCTGTATTAAAGTGACGTAGAAAAAAAAGCCCTCTCCATGGCACCTTTACTTGGAAAACTGATATCCAAGAAAGACCCAGCATCATCAATCCAGTCTCTTTTGGTTACGATCATCATCATCAACAACATTCTATTAATGTTTTGTTCTTTTTCTTCTTTTGCTAGAAGATCAGGTCGAGAAGCAGAAGCAGAAGCAAAAGCTCTTATCAAATGGAAAGAAAGCCTTGACAATCAAACTTATATCTCTGACTTTCTCTCCTCATGGAAGTTAAACTTTCCAAGCAATATTTCCAATATCACAACAACAAGGAGAGGCAACAACAATATTAGCCTCTGCCAGTGGTTTGGAATCACATGCAATGAGTTTGGAAGAGTCCGCAATATAAACCTCGAGAGTAGTAATCTGACAGGTACGCTCAGAAGCTTTGATTTCTCATCCTTTCCCTACATAGAGAGCATCACTCTATTCAACAACTCACTCTGTGGAACTATACCTCCTCAAATTGGTAATATTTCTAGACTTGTTTACCTCAAGTTAAGTAACAATAAACTCTCTGGCAACATTCCAGCTCAAATATTCTTTCTGAAAAATCTAAGCGTGCTTTATTTGGATTGGAACAATCTTAACGGTTCTATTCCACACGAATTGGGCATGTTGTGGTCAGCGGAGGAGATTTTCTTCAGCAATAACAATCTTTCAGGTCCAATTCCAACATCCATTGGAAATCTCACCGGCAAATTAACCCAACTCAATCTCGGCGGGAACAAACTCTCCGGATCAATCCCTCAAGAGATAGGAAAGCTTAAAAGTCTCAACAAGCTCTACATGGATAACAACACTCTCACAGGCTCAATCCCTGCCTCCATTGGAAACCTCACCGATCTAAACCTCATAAACCTCGGCTTCAACCGAATTTCGGGATCAATACCTCCCGAGATTGGTCTCCTCGCATCGATGCAAGAGCTTTATCTGTACAGAAACAATCTAACTGGATCAATTCCCGCTTCTATTGGAAAGCTCGAATCCCTCACCGCCTTGCTTCTGTTCGACAACCGCCTCACCGGTACCATTCCTGTCGAAATGAACAGCCTCGTAGAGTTCGATTCGCTGCAATTGGATAACAACTTCTTGCTTGGACAGCTTCCGGACAATGTTTGTCTCGGTGGAAAGCTGAGGTGGTTTTCAGCATCTTATAACCGATTCGAAGGTCACCTTCCGAACAGCTTGAGAAACTGTACCAGTTTGGAAGAGGTTTGGCTGGATGGAAACTGTTTGGCGGGAAACATATCAGAAGAGCTCGGGATATACCCAAAATTAGAGTATATAAACTTGGGAAGAAACCATTTTTTCGGCGAGCTCACTGGAAATTGGGGACAATGCCGTAATCTCACCGCTCTAAACATTTCCAACAATAGAATTTCAGGTAGACTAATTCCTGAGCTCGGAAATGCTGCTCAATTGCAGATGCTCGATCTATCATCCAATCTTCTCGATGGCGAAATTCCCGAGGAATTGGGACGTCTGAAACTCTTGTTCTTCCTCGATCTGAATAACAATTCGCTTTCCGAGAAAATTCCAACGGAAATTGGAATGCTATCCAACCTCGAACGGCTTGATTTTGGAGCAAACAAGTTGGAGGGTTCAATTCCGATGCAATTGGGACGGTGTTCGAAGCTACAGTTTCTGAGCTTGACAAACAATGGTCTCAGCGGGACCATTCCCTTTCAGATTGGGAAACTGAGCGATCTTCGAAATCTCGACCTGAGTATGAATTTATTTGGAGGAAAATTGCCTGAAGAGCTTAGAGATTTGCAGAATTTAGAAACATTCAACGTTTCTCGCAACAACCTCTCAGGTTTAATACCTTCAGTGTTTGACAATATGAGAAGCTTGACATCTGTTGACGTGTCGCACAACCAATTAGAAGGTCCTCTCCCGAATCTGAAAGCCTTCAATGAAGCACCGAAGCAAGCATGGGAAAACAACAAAGGCCTGTGTGGCAACCATGCCGGTTTGAAACCTTGCTTCCCACACAAAGGTAATATTAACGGCAGGAAAGTTGTACTTTTAGTTACAATGTATGTTTTTGGTACTCTTTTTCTGCTGTTGGTAATTGGCGGAGTTATTTTCATCCGCCAAAAGATTGTTGACAAGAGCAAGAACGAACCCAGAGGAGATCAAACGCGAGTTTTCGGAACTTTCTTCGCGGCATGGAGGCACGATGGGAAAAAAGTATACGAAGAGATAATTGAAGCAACGGAAAATTTCGACTCCAAATATTGCATTGGAGCTGGAGGAAGTGGAAGAGTCTACGAAACACTTTTGTCCGACGGCCAAGTCGTTGCAGTGAAAATTTTCCATGAGAATGACATTGAAGAAGGCAATGGTCGCCGAGCTTTTGCAAGCGAGACGAGTCTGCTGACTCGATTGCGCCATCGGAATATCATCAAGCTTCACGGATTCTGTGAGCATAAGAAACATTCATTTTTGGTGTACGAATTCATGGAAAATGGAAGCTTGGCGCATGTGCTGAATGACTCTGATAAGGCTGTTGAGTTGGAGTGGAGTAAGAGAGTCAATGTGGTCAGAGGTTTAGCCAATGCCTTGTTCTATATGCATCACGAATGTTTTCCGGCTATAATTCACCGAGACATATCGAGCAAGAATGTTCTGTTGGATTCGGAATATGAAGCTCATATCTCTGACTTTGGTTCGGCTACAATTTGTGATCCTCAATCATCCAATCAGACTTCATTTGCTGGAACATTTGGATACGTAGCCCCAGGTAATTATTTTTTCAATTTCTAACATCATCTTTTTTATATTTTAATTTTAATATTTATTTTTACATTTAAGCATGTTTGAGTCTTTATATATACATTTTTAGTCCTTTTTTTTTACTTATTTGAATCTTCACATATATTTTTATTTTAAATAAAGCTACTAAATTTCGAATCTATAATCGTTAAATCTTTTAGCTCTAATATCATACTGAATCACTACTAATCTAAAAAATTTAAACTGATAAATTGTGAATCATTATTTTTTTATATATCCAAGTGGCTTTTAACCATATGTTTAACTTAAAATGCTTATTATTTGTTCGAAGAGCTTGCTTACACAGTGGAAATAAACGAGAAAAGCGACGTGTACAGCTTCGGAGTTGTAACACTGGAAGTGATAATGGGAAAGCATCCAGGAGATTTCATCTCGTATTTGTCAACGTCATCATTCGCAGCAGCTGATGAGATTCTAGTCCTGGATGTATTGGATCGACGGCTCTCTCCTCCAAAAAGGCAAGTAGCGGCTCAAGTGGCTTCCGTTGTTGAGCTAGCATTTGCTTGTCTGCATCCGATTCCAGAGTCTCGACCAACCATGAAGCAAGTCTCTGAGAAGCTATCAGCTATTTCATTACCATCGCAGCCTATTCATACCATTACATTAAAGCAGCTGATTGGTTCCCCAGCCAAGACAACATCCTAAACAACAGCTTCATTAATTTTCGTAACATGTTTTGAACTTTTGTTTTTTTTTTTCATTTTCTTAGAGTTCACTGGAAAATGTAATTCTCATATTAATAAGTAATCTGCAGCAAAACATTACAAGTAACCAGGTTTATGATCTTTGTCCTCTCATCAAAATAAGGAAAAAAAAAAAAAGATAAATAATAATTAAAAAAAAAAAAAAACTTTACTGGGAACAATTATCAGTAGAATGATATTTGACACACCGCACAGTATACACTCAAAATGAAGGCTCTGTTTAATTTTTTTTTTCTTTTAAAAAAAATTAAACCACAAGGTTTTAATTGAAAAATAAAATTACAAAGAAAAATACCATCTAATAGGTATTTTCAATTTTACAAATATCGTTGAAGAATACTGATTTTCTGAAGAGGGAAAAAAAAAAAAAAAGTTAAGGCTTACGATTTCTCTCTGTTCTCCTCCTTTGTCTTCCCTCACAGTTGTTTCCCTTCACTCACAGTTTAGTTCTCTTCCTCTGTCATCAATGGAAGATCAACGACCTTCACTGATAAATTTGTCATGGACATTTTTGCCAACAAGAGTGGGCTAAATATTTTAATTGTGGACTAACATTTTGGTAACAAAGTGGTACACTAAACGTGGTAGGCCCGGTAATGGTAATATGGAAAGCCCAAAAACAATATTAGAAGAACATGTGTCATCCATCCAAGGGAAAACCTTTAACTTTTAATCTTGGCTATCCAATGGAGGGATAAATAGAAAATGTAAGGGAAAAAAAGAGAATAAGATATTTTTCCAGACACAGAACCCTAAGAGCTGCCAACATCACTCTTCTACCAACCCTCACCTATCCTTTCTCTTTCCCCTCTCTCCCACACACGGAAACTCCTACATTTTTGAGATTTGGAACCCATTTTGAATGAATTTTGACTCAAACCTCGAAGGAAAGACCACTTTTGACCGATTGATTCAACCAAAAAAGACAAACACTGTTCATTTTCTTCCCAAAATCACTAAAACTGGCCAGCTCCCATTTTTTGCCATTTTTACCATTTTTCTTTCCTTTTTCACCATTTATCCCTCTAAAATTATAGTTTTAGTCATTTGCACTCTCGAATAAGGAACTTTTCTTATTTAAACATCAGAAGAGGAACGACAGCCACCACACCGGCGCCCCTCTAACCGTTTTTCTTCTCCGGTTTTTCAAAAATCTGAGAGGCCCGGTCCGAGATAAAAAATCGCCGCAACAAAATTAATCACACTTTTTCCCTATTCTCTCTCTTTGTTGTGGTTTGTCAGCTTCGAAACTGAAAGTTCGTGCTTCCCAATCGAATTTCTTTGTACAAGTTAATTCTTTCTTCAACAAAAACACTTATTTTCAACCCAATTTATCACAACAAAATACCAAAACCATTCACCAAAAATAAAATAAAATAAAATCTAAAAGCCAAAACCGCACACAGAGTCTGCCAGTTTCCATAGGCCCCCACTCCACCCGCATCCTTTTTGTAACGTTTTCTCTGTCTTTTAAAAGCTTCCCTCTTGGAACTAGATAAGAACGTCATTTTCTTTTAATATTTTTTTAAAAAAATTTCTTTTATTTTTGACATTTTGCAATTTATAATTAGCTATCGGTATCGAATAAGAATCCAGTGGTGATGATAAGACAAAAAAAAAAAAAAGGGGTTATGATCAGTAGTGGTCTACACATGATGACATTACAAATTATTTGGCACTTTAAAATTTTTTGGATTTTAAATTAAAAAATATTAAAATAAATCTAAAATAATTATTATTCATTTATCAGCAGCTTTTTCCGAAAACCTTATTTATCATCATTGGTGGAGCACCTACGACCCTATTCCTTTAATAATTTTAAATAAATTTTTAACAGTACAACCAACTTAATTGTTTTTATTAATATGTAAATAAATTAAAATTATTTATAAATAAAATAATATGAGTTAATATTATTCATAAATAAAATAATAATATCAAAAGCAATAGTAAAATAATATTATCTATAAATAAAATACTAAAATATTTAACGAAGTGATATTTATATGTTACTTTGTTTATAAGCAATATTATTTTATTTATGAATAATATTATTTTATTTATAAATTATATTATTTTATTTTTGGATATGATTGTTTGGCTTAAAAAGTCACTTTTACATATTAAAATTTTAAAATAAAAAATAATACTGCTAATTATAACTACCACATAAGCAATGAATTGCACTAGAGGCGATTATTTATAATGATAAATAGCAAAACAACTCAAATAAATGTAGGAATGGTAACATGTTGGGTGGACTAAAGGTGGTCTTTCCCACTTCTTATACCTCATTTATATTTTTATGCTTCGCCCTTGTCTCATTCCCCATTTATTTTGAAATAGGATGGGATCGAGCGAAAAATATTTCACGACAAAGAATCGGGATAGGATAAGTTTCCCATTCACTCAAAAAAATAAATAAAAGAAATATCAATTTTAACACTATTAATATACATTTTATACAAATATATTTTATAAAATATAATATTTTATAATTAAACATTATAAATAAGTATGCTTATGCATTTAAAAATGATAAAAATTTAAATTTATATAAAATATTATTACGAAAGATAATAATAGACAAATAACCTGCCCTGAGTAAGCATCTTGCCTCAATTCCTATTTCTAAAAAGGAATCCCCATAATGGGAAAAAAAAAGTATTATACATAACATCATGTTATCTATATTATTTTTAATTTTTAATTATTATATATAAAGTAAATTTAAAAATTTATAATTATGTCAACATCGCACTACGATTAAATTAAACATGTAAGTACTCATATTAGGATTAATTATATCGTTGATTCCCAAACTATATAAGATGTTTTAGGTTGGTACACTAAACAATTTCTTTTGTGTGGCATTTTAGTGTTCAAATTTGCAAAAATAGTGCACCGCTAGTCCTTGACCATTATTTTGTTTAAAATTCACCTCATCTGAGTGGCACATGCCATTCACATGCCTTTTACGGTGAATTTTAAATAGAATGATGGTCAAGAGCAAACGGTGACTAATATTGCTAGTTTGGAGACTAAAATGCAAAAAAAAAAAAAAAATAGTAGTCTAAAAAGTTGAAAAAAGGAAAGGAACCGAAAAACCGAATGCCTTCTGCTAAGCCTTCAGGTTGCTTAAATAGAAATTTTTTACATTTTAATGATGAACAGTATCATGAACAGTGTCATCTACAGTGTCCGCACAGTGCTCATGAACAGTGTATTCAACAGTAAAGTAAACAGTGTTTGTACAGTGTTTTACTGACAAACAGTAGCATATTTTGATCCGTCTGATCAGGGCTCCATCATATTTTAGATATTGTAGGCCATATTTGAGTCTTCTAATAAGGAATCATCTTCAACATTTTGGAGTGCTTCCATGCCTAAAAGATCTTCCTCAAGCATATTTTGTGCATCAAATAAATAATGCATAGGTAAATCCAAAGTTAGATCCAAATTTGATATTTGTCTAACTAATTCAGTACCGTCATGTTCAGGACCATAATCTTTTTCTCCTTTTAGATAAGTAATAAAAAGTCTTCTACCATCCGTTACTCGGATGTAGACATCAAGGTTTGAAACTGGTTTGAACTTCGAAGCTTCAATATTTAATTCGTACAGACTTTTAATATAATAGTCTGAAAAATCGTATGACTCAATAGCGTTGTTTAATCTCATTGAGCCAATTCCTCTTAAATCATCTGCTCCAAAATCTACTTCTCGAGCTTCTCTAAGAAACCAGATTTGATATGGTTGATAGAACCTTTCTCGTTCTCTAAAACCAATATTACTGAAAATTTAAAAAGTATAATATTTAACATATTTTTTTATCTTTAATATAGTTATATAACATACTTTTAATAAACATGGGTAACTTTGCTAGTTCTTCCCAGTCTAAATTTTGAAAAGTAATATGACCTACCAAACCCCATTCAATACATTTAACACTCCAGTGTTCGTGGTTAATCAAAAAATGCATTTTTAAATTATCTAGTTTTGAAGAAAAATAAGTATTATCTTTAAATTTTTTAAACCATAATGGTATTTGATAAAGTTGCTCTTTAACAATACCTTGATTAATTTTAAAGAAAATATCTGAACCAAGTTCTTTGGCTTTCTCAAATAAAAAACATCTTTTAATTTTATTATAGTTAGAATCATAGGTAGATGACTCTATGGATTCATATAAGTGTATTAATTTTTCTAATACTGTAATATTGACATCCATCTTTGGGGCTAAAGATTTAATGGAGTCTAATACTGTTATATGCAAATCTTTTTCTTTTTGTTGTTTTTCTAACAACAAATCTGCAAATTTTCCCATAATTTTTCTAAATTGACTTCGCTTGTCTAGCAAATGTGCTTTCCAGATTTCATTTAAATAATCATAAATATCTTTAGATAAACCTGGATTATAGAAATCAGAAACTTGTTTAGCTTCTAATTCTTTTTATTGTTTCAGAAAATGTTCGGCTTCGTTGGCAATCTAAAAATAAGATGTTGGGACAGGTGTCCATGGATTGTGGCCAAAATACGAAGATGGAACAGGGGAAAATTGAGGTTGATTTAACTGGTTTGGATAAAGCAAGTGAAATGGATATGGTGGAATCATTCCTGGTCTAGGAATAGGGTGACTAGGCATTCTCATATTTGGTCTAAATGATGAGGATGATCCAGATGCTTGATTTTTATTGGGAATCATACCTGTTCTAGGTTGATTTGTCAGTTTCGGTACAGAGGATTGTTTATCCTTTTTACCTTTACCTTTGTTGACAGTAATCCAATCTTGATTACTCATCAGGCCTGCTTAGAAAATCATCAATAAAATTATTAATACCTTTAATATATTTAATATCGAAAGAATATTGTTTAATATAATTAAACCATCTAATCCTTCTTGGATTATATTCTTGTTTTCTTGATTTTAAAAAATCTTTAACAGATTGATTATTTGTTCTTATTTCAAATTTTTATGGTGCTAGAAAAATATGAAATCTTCTAATACCATTTTTTATGGCTAAAAGTTCTTTTTCAAATGTAATATAATTCAGTTCATTTGGTTTAAATTTACCTAATTATAACCACATATTTGTTCACCTAATTCAGTTTTAGCTTTTAAAACTGCTCCCCAACACTCATTACCAACGTCAATTTCTAATATTAATAATTCTCCTTATTTAGGAAAATAAACTGAAGGAATATCTTTTAATTCAATTTTTATTTGTCTAATAATTTCTGAATCATTTTCTGTCCAAATAAATTTATTATCTTTTTTCAATTTTTCAAATAACAATCTTTCTTTTTTAGAAAGATCTTTGATAAATTGTCTACCATAATTTAAAATTCCTAAGAATTTTTGTAAATGTTTTTTGTCTTCCAGTTTCTCCGGAAAATCTTTAATTTTTGTAATTATATGATCTTGCACTTTAATACCTGATCTAGTAAGTTTTAAACCTAAAAATTATATTTCTTCTTTCTCTACCTTTATTTTCTTAGGGCTGAGAATAATTCCATTACTAACTAATTCATTGCAAATCTTTTCTAGATGTTGCTTATGTTGTTTTTTAGTTTCACTAAAAACTAAAATATCATCAATATATACAACACAAAAATCTTTGTATTTTCCAAAAATAGAGTCCATCCATCATTGGAAAATTTGTGGTGCGGTGCATAAACCAAATGGCATGACTGTCCATTGGTAGTGACCATAAGGAACACTAAAAGCAGTCGAGGGCTTTGACTCTTCTGTTAATTTAATTTGCCAGTATCCTGACTTACAATCAAATTTACTAAAAAGTTTTGCTTGTCTAGTTTGATTAATTAAAACATCTTTTCTAGGAATAAAATAACCATCAAACTGTAAATTTTCATTTAACCTTTTATAATTTATTACCATCCTAGGTTTACCTCTTTTGGTTTCAGAATGATTTCTTACCATAAAAGCGAGACTAGAATGTGGACTATTAGTTTTCTCTATTAATCCTTTTTCTAATAATTCAGTTATTCGAATATTAAATTCGTCTATATCTTCTCTAGTATAGACCATTGGTTTAACTCTAATTATTCTATTAGAATCAATTAATTTTAAACTACAAAATCTAGGATTTTTACTCCATAATTTCATAGGATCTTCACTAAAATTTTGTTCTAAAATTTTATATGTCCAATGATTAATATCTAATTGATTTATATTTTCAGATTTTTCTATCTGAAACGATGGTATACATTTATAAAAATGTTTATCTAAAATATTTGTACTAATTGTTCTATTAGTATCTGTAAAACTAATTTTTTTCTGAGAAATAGTTAAAGGATAATATTTTTTAAAAAAATTATTTCCTAATATAAAATCTCCTTGCATGGTCAGAAAACATAAAACTTTTGGAATAATAAACTTATAGTTATTAATCCAAATTGGTATATTTTTAGCTTTAAATTATATTTTAGTATGCTGACCATTAATTCCTATTGCTAGGATTGGTCTTTTCATTAATTGCCATTTTTCTAATGGTAATGCTTTAGGTTGATATAGCGAAGTTGTTGCTCTAGTATCAATTAAAATATTTAAACTATAATTCTTATAACCTTGAAATTTAAAATTTCCTAAAATATAATTGTATGTCTTACAATTTTGATGTTTAGAAAAAATGATATCTTCATTTTCTCCAATATTCATTTGTGAAATTACTATTGGTTTTAGTTCATGTCTAGAACTAGAACTTTCTTCCTTAAATCTTCTTGGAAAAATAGGAATTTGAATATTTCTATTAATTTTTTCTTTTCCTAAATATTTATATTTTAATTTAGGTATTTCTAAATTAACAGGTCTATTTTCTATAGACGTATTATTTTCTTCTAATTGTATTTATGATTCTAAATTATTATTATTCTTAAAATACAAATTATTTCCAGAGGCCATAATTTGTAGTGGTTTTACTTTCTTCTCTTCCTGAGAATCAGTAATATTATTAATTAACCAATCATTAGGGATTTCTAAATCTTTCCAATTTAGTAATCTTGGTTGTATTGTTTCATCAAATCCTCGTGGCTCGAAGACTTCAACAATTTGTGAATCTATTTCTCTAATAGATGTCTGTGGCAAATTAGTCAATTCATGAATAGCTTGCCATTTAATAGATAAATCAAAACTATCACTTTTCATTCCAACATTTCTTGGTTGAATTTTTAATCTAATTGTATACTGAATATTAGGATCATTAATAGAAATAAAGAAATTTGGTTTTACTTTAAACCATACTACACATGATACTAAATTAGACTGAATACCTCTTATTAGTGCCTTAATCGGATCACAGAAATGCTTATCTAGCATAACAGCTAAAATAGGTGTATCGATTCCTTGTCGAAATAATGCCTTTATTTCGATTTGTATTAAACCGATATGTATATACCTTAATTGAGAGTTTTTTTTTTTTTAATCTTTTTATTTTATTTTTATCAAAAAAAGGAATATCTACTAGACCATTTTCAGATGCTCTAGCAGTGGTATTTCCACTAAATTGTTCAAAATGTCGTGTTGACCAGAAATTAAATTTAGATAATCTATAAATTTCTGTTTTCTGAACTTTAGTTAGTTGCTCTAACTTTTTATCATCAATCTAAAATTCTTCGCCTAGAATATCAGATAATTTTGTTACAACTTTTTTCTCTTCTAGAATTGCTTGAAAATTATAAGATACTGTGTTCTCAGTATTTAACATAAAAATATAATCATTTATAGATTCGTCTGAACTAGACTCATCATCAGAACTCTCAATTTCATATAATATTTCTTCTTGATCAAATATTTCTTCTCCGAAACATATTTCTAATTTATTTTCTTCTAAATATTTTATCATTTTCTTCTGTTGCTTACCTTTTCTAAGGCAATCAGGAGCTATATGACCTTTTTCATTACATATATAACAAGTACATTGACTAAAATTTATTTTCTTTTTATATCTAACATACTTTTTATTTTTATTAACTCTATTATATTTGGAAAGTTTTTTCCATTTTCTCCATTTATATTTCTTATGAAAACTTTTTCTAGTTTTCCTTGGTTTTCTAATTTCTTTAGAACAACCAAACTCATATTGATTATTTAATAATTTAGAACAATAATTATATCCTAATTTATTTTTAACTTGTTTACCAGCTTTTGCTTTAAGACAGTGGTCTACTATCATTCTCCAAGCAAAACTAATTCTATTTCCTAATGTATCTATTCCATTATTCTTTTCTAAAAATTATGAATATTTTGTATTACATAATTCATCCCAAGGAGGGGGTAACTTATGAAAATATTGATCTATCCAAAATATTGTGAAAACTTTTTAGAGAAATTTTCTAATTCTCTAATATCACATAATTTTAATTTTGTTAGAACATAGTCTATGTCTAACTTACGATTTTCTATATTCATTATTCCACAAAACTTTCTTTTTAAGATCTTTGTGAATTTTTTAAGAATCTCTTCTAGAGTCTTAAAACTAGAAATTAAATTTTCTTTTTCTTTTCTGCCTTCTTCAGAACTTTCCCATTGTCTAAGGAATTGAAGAGCATCACCTTGTAACATACTAGATATAATTTAAAAATCTATATGTAGTCCAAGTTGATCTACAATTTATTGTAACAATAACTAAACTTTGAGCCCAATCATCTATTGTTTGCTCATAGTCTTTAAAATTTATATTTTTAAAATGTAAGTATTTACCTTGTGAGGCAACACTAGTTTTATTTAAATCATCTACCCTATATTTTGTAGGGATAGGATTTGAAGTAGATGGGAATACAGGACTTGTATCCACTTTAGGATAAGATATTGATTCATCTTCATTTTTCTTTATTTCTTCTAACTCTTTCTGAGTATAGATTCGTGTTTCTGGATCTATATTTAAATGATCATCCGAACCTATTTTTCTTTCACCTAAAGCTATCTCTTGCTTTTTATCTTTATCACTTTCACTTTCTGTGTCAGTGTCATATACATCATCTTCTCCTACAGTGATTTCTTCACTGTTGTTATCAGAATCTGGACTAGATTCATCAGTTGTATCATAATTTAACATATAATGATAATTTGTTCCTTCAAATATATGTTCATTTTGTAAATATAATTCTTGCATCATTTTGACTAAATGATCACGTCTTTCCATATCATCTGTCTGTTGATATTGAGATTTCCAGTGTTCAATTATTTCTTTTAAAGATTTGAAAGTTTCTTTCCAATCTGGTGGTTTTTCTTTTTCATTATTATTTTTACTTTCTTCTAAAGTTCATAATTCAGTTCCATAAAATAATTTAACATTTTTAATATCTCGTGATTCTTGGCTAGAACCATTTTTTACTGAGTTATTAAGTTCTTTAATAACTTCACAATTTTTATCTATTTTAGATTCTATATTACTAAGTTGACTTTTATTATCATTCAACATATGATAAACTAAATCTACTAAAGTGTTTATACCTTGAGCTACAGACTTACTATAATATGTATTTTATGTTCAAAATCTTGATCTTTTGCTGAACATCTAAGTTCTTCCATGTTAAACTATTATCGATGCACAAGACCCTTCTACCTTACCAAATTTTATCACTCAAACAGACTCTAGACAACGATCACACAGATCTAAAACAAAGTCAAACAAGTGAATATAAATCAGGCAAACATATATGATTCACAATAGTTAACAATGAAGAAGAAAAATAGAGATTAGAAACTTACTTGATTTCAAACGTCAAATATATATTTTCAAATGAAGTAGTTGCTTAAAGATTTACACTCTTATTACAAGCTTAAGTACAGTACATATTTCACACACCTAGAAGCTCTAATACCATTAAGTATTAACTTATAATAACGGATATATTTTAGGGACTAACAACGTAATTAATCCTAAGTTTTATAAAATGTTCAATAATAAATAGCTTCTGATACTACATCACTTTTATAACGGTTGCATATACATTTTTTTCTCTAATGGAGCTGATCTTCATAGTAATTGGATCAAACGAGAACCTTTATCATTCCCAAATAAATTGTACCAATCAAATAACAACACTTCTTAAAAACAATTATTATTGTTATTATTATTATGATGATGATGATGCTTTGTTTTATCTTTCTCTTTGTTTGAATTTCGTAACTAATATTACATTCAAGGTCTCTTATCTATTTTAGGAAGGTAATGAGGTGGCGAATAAGTTGTCCAAGTTGCGGTCACAACCTCAGAAACTTTATGGCTTCCTAATTTGTCTAAAGATTGTCTTGCTGCTCATGTAGATTATATGTGGGATGATAGAAATTTTCGCTTTTGTTAATGGGTTTCTTTTTTTTCGGGGAGTATTTTTGGTTTTTTTTTTATGTATTTATTTTATTTTTTTATGTATTTATTTTATGGAAGTTTTTTTTCTGCTCGAAGTTTTTTTTCAAAGACTTCTCTTCAAGCAAGTTTTAATGAAGCCGGTAATTTTTAGGTTCCTTAGGTTTCTTTTCTGCCTTTCTTTTCCTAGTTACATTTATTATTATTATTATTATTATTACAAAAAATGATTTCCGAAGTTTCCGGAGCAGCGATGACGGCGATTCTAGGGTTCGACGGCGCGGCTTGATTATCCGGTGGTTTCTCCTTCTTCGGCGTCATCCTCGGTGGAGTTTTTTCACAATGGGTGTCGGTGCAGTTACTCGGTTCCACAGTTTCAGTCGGCTTTTCCACAGTCGGTGGTTTCCACAGTTTCAGTCGGTGGTTTCGTCGTGGTTCTCGGTTTTCTGCGTCGTCTAGGTCTTCGGCGTCGTCTTTCGTCGTTCTCGGGTTTGTGTCGGCGTCTGCAACGGTTTCACAGTCGGTGGTTTCTCGGTTCCACAGTTTCAGTCGGCTTTTCCAGTCGGTGGTTTCCACAGTTTCAGTCGGTGGTTTCGTCGTGGTTCTCAGTTTTCTGCGTCGTCTAGGTCATCGGCGTCGTCAGTCGTCGTTCTCGGGTTTGTGTCGACGTCTGCAATGGTTTACTCGGCTTTGCAACATTGGTTCTCGGTTTTGTAACAGTTCGATCGGCAGGGTTTCGGCTCGTAGATTCTGGGTTGCAGCGGCTCACAGTTTTCGGCGTCTGATTTGTCTGATTCACGGGGTCTTTGACTTCTGGTTCACGAAGGTAGTAGACACGGCTTTGATTTTGGCTTTGGGTGGCAGGTAGTTGCTTCGGTTCCGGTTTGGTTAAGAGTTTCAGTTTGGTCTGCATTTGCATGGAGGTGCAAAAAATTCTTTCTGACTTGGTGGCTGCTTTGCAGTCCACAATGGTTCAATTGGGAACGCCAACTTTGGGATTGAAGAATGACGTAGTGCCTGCAAGTTTGGTTTTGCCTAGTGCAGCAAATCAAGAAACACAACCTCCTGTTGGGGATGCAGCGATTCATGTAGAGAAGGCTCACGTGAATGCTTTGGTTATGCCAGGGACAGCGGTTCAACATGCTGGGAATGCTTCGGTTCTGCCAGGGACAGCAGCTGTCAAGCCTCCCGTGGTGCATAGTTTTGCAGCGGTTATGGGTGGGGCTGAACCCACGGACATTCCAACATCTTCAACAGTTCCAACTAGAATGGGGGATGTTGTCACGGTGAACTTAAATGTCAAAGCCTACAAGGAACGTCTCGCTCTCTGTAAGTATTCTCTTATTGCTCGGGTTGTCTTGGCTAAGGGGGAGGTTCCGTGGAAATTGTTAGAGCTAAAAGCTCACCTTTCCAAGGAATGGAAACTAGACAATTGGAAATTAATTTCAATGGGGAAGGGTTATTTTCAAGTTTTACTTTATTCAGAGGAGGAAAAAATAGAATTTGGGCCACAAGTTCTTTGAATCTGAAACCGAGAATTTTACGCTTACGTGAGTGGACTCTGGATTTTAACCCGGAAACATAGAAAACAACAAACACCCAGATTTGGGTCAGATTTTATTTGAGTTGGGTTTCGTGGCATCCGCAGATTTTATCTGATTTAGCTCGTTGTATCGGGGTACCTTTGAAAATAGATGAGAATACTTTAGCAGGGGAATTTGGGCATTATGCTCGAGTTTTAATTGATTTGGATTTGGCTTCACAATTGCCGGGTTATATTCTGCTTAACCGGGACGGCGGTAGCATCACAGTTAATTTATTCTATGAAAATTTACCTGATTTTTGTAGTGCTTGCAACAGTATTGGTCATGCCACTGCTAAATGCAGGATTTTGAAGGCTAAAAATTTGAAGTCAGACAAGGGCAAAGGGGAGCTAGCTGAGAGGAAATTGTATAGGCCTAAAGAAAATGCAGTGCAGGAAGAGGTTCTAGGACCGGTTGAGAGTTTGGGGAGTGACAAGGCCCGGGTGCAGACAGTTGCTGTTAGCAATCGTTTTGAGATTTTGGAAGGTGCGGTTTCGGGAAGTAAAATTACTGCTAATCAGTCTTGTGCGGAAGTCCAAGCTCAAGAGACTTCTTTGAAGGCTTTCGACATTCCTGCTCAACGTAGTTGGGGGGATCGATGTAGTGATAAGGGGGATGATGAATATGATTCTTTAGTGGAGGAACATCAGGTTTCTACTATTAGGGAGGGTGATCGGGCCATGGTTACTTGGCAGGCAGAATCTTCTGTGCAGCCTGAAGCTTTAGATATAGTTCCTTTTGAGCAGCCAAAGAGGGGTGGCAAGAGTTGGCAGCGTGGCCGGTTGGCAAAGAATGTGGGACAACGGCATGAACAACTTGGTTCGGTATCTAATAAGCCTGTTACGCGGGCTGCTTTGACATCTACCCAATGAATTTCTTGTATTGGAATTGTAGGGGATTGGGTAATACTGAAACTCAGCTTGCCTTGCAGAATTTTTGTTCGGTTCATAAGCCTTTTATCCTTTGCATTGCAGAGCCTTTGGTGCAATGGGCAGTTGTTTCACCTTCTTTTGAGAAAAGCTTGGTTTTATTTTAATTGCTAAGAACAGTGTTGGGGATACTACTCCAACTCTTTGGGTTTTAGCCTCAGTTAATTGTTCGGGGGTTACAGTAGTTAATATCGAGGAGCAACAAATTACAGTTAAATTTTCTTTATCGGACTCGACTAAGAATTTATTTTTTACTTGTGTGTATGGTAGTGTTTTCCCTACTCGTCGTAGGGAGTTATGGAACTCCTTGGTCTCTTTGGGATTGTCGGTTTCGGGCCATTGGGTGGTTATGGGTGATTTCAATGCGGTCTTTGGTTCTCATGAGAAAATGGGACCACCGCCATTACAAAGTGCTTGGGCAGATTTCCGTACGACCATTGCAGATTCGAGCTTATGTGAGATTGATACTACGGGTACTTTTTTTACGTGGGCTCGCAAGGGTTTGTTAGCTTATAATGAGAGTAAGCTGGATAGATCTTTCTGTTCTCAATCCTATTTGGATTTCTGGGATGCTGTTTCGTGTGTAGCTATTCCTCGGCACCATTCGGATCACAACCCGCTAGTGCTTTCTTTGCACCGCAACGCTTCCACTGGTCCGAGGCCGTTTCGATTTATGACTATGTGGGCTACTCATGCTGATTTTTTACCTCTGGTGGAGAAAACATGGTCCTTTGAGGTCGAAGGTAATCCGATGTTGAGGGTGATGAAAAAACTTAAAGTGGTTAAATATGCTCTTCGAAGATGGAATTTGGATTGTTTTGGTAATGTGCATTCTCGGGTTTTAGAGGCCAGAGAGAGTCTGCAAAATATTCGGTCCCAGAATGCTTCGGAAGGCTTCTCAGAGGGTTTATACAATCAAGAGTTGGAGGCTCAAACTATTTTGGATCGAGAGTTGCAGAGGGAGGATTTGCTTCTAAAAGATCAATGCCGTGTTAAATGGTTGAGGGATGGCGACAGAAACACAAGTTTTTTCCATGCTTTCCGCCGGAAAAAAGAAAGCTAACAAGGCTTTTACTTGTTTACAGATTAATGATACTCCTTGCTTTGATCAAAATATTATTCAGGAGCATGTCATATCTTTTTTCAAAGATCTTTTTTCTGATAAAAATGATACTTCTTTGGATTTGGTTGATGTTCGGCAAGTAATTTCAGCTGATGTGTCTCAAGTTGATAATGATATGTTTATAGCGGTGCCTTCGGAAGTAGAGGTTCGGCATGCTGTTTTTGGCCTTGATCCGTCTAGTGCTCCGGGCCCGAATGGTTTTTCAGGTTGTTTTTTCCAAAAATGTTGGGATATTGTGGAGGCTGATGTGGTAAAAGCTGTTCAATTTTTTTTCCTTTCAGGCGAGCTGCATCCAGGTAAAAATTCAAATTTTATGGTTCTTATCCCGAAGTCCTCGGATGTCAATACGGTTGATGGTTTTCGTCCTATTATGTTGGGTAATTTTTTATTTAAAATTGTTACCAAGATAATTGCGGATCGGTTGGCTATTATTGCTGCGAGGTTTATCTCTCATAATCAATTTGGCTTCATTAAAGGTCGCCATATTGAGGAGTGTGTTGCTGCTGCTTCAGAGTGTGTTAACTTATTGGATAGAAAGTGCTTTGGTGGTAATTTGGCTTTTAAGATTGATATTAGAAAGGCTTTCGATACTTTATCGTGGCCTTTCTTGATGGTGGTTTAAAAAGCATTTGGTTTCTCTGATACGTTTCGGTTATGGATTTCTAATATTTTGCAGTCTGTCAGAATTTCAGTTTTGATTAATGGTTCTCCAAAATGTTATTTTTCTTGCTCTAGGGGGGTGAGATAGGGAGATCCGTTATCTCCTTTGCTCTTTTGTATTGCGGAAGAGTTTCTTAGCCGATACATTTCTCAGTTGGTGGCTTCGGATGATTTGCTTCCTATGTATGCTACTAGGGAGGTAATGGCTCCTTCTCATTTTCTATATGCGGATGATATTTTAATTTTTTGTAGGGGTTTGAAGAAAAATGTTCATGTCATGGTCAATCTTTTCCGTTGGTATGGCGACATTTCAGGACAGCGAGTAAATTGGAATAAATCTCAGGTTTTCTTTGGTGATTCTTTTTCAGTCTCTCGGAAAAATCAAATTGTTAGGGAAACGGGAATGAGGTTGGGAAAGTTTCCTTTCAGCTATCTAGGTGTTCCTCTGTTTAAAGGTCAACCTACACAGCGTCTGCTTCAGCAGATTGCTGATAAAATTCTTCAAAATTTTGATGCTTGGAAGGGTCGTCATTTATCTTATGCTGGACGTGCTTGTCTGATTGATTCGGTAATTACCTCTTCTTTTGTTCATACTTTTATGGTTTATCGATGGCCTGTTAAATTAATTCGGTATGTCACCTCGGCAATTAAGAATTTTTTCTGGACTGGGGCTATTAATGGAAAAAGGTCAGTCACGGTGGCATGGTCTGACTGCTGTTTGCAGAAAAAGCTTGGTGGTTTAGGCTTAAAGAATCTGAAATTTTTTAATTTTTCATTGTTAAGTAAGCTTGTCTGGAAGGTGATGACTTTTGATTCTCCTATTTTTCATTTTCTGAGATCTCGTTTCAAAGGAAAGTTGAATAAGTTTTTTTATCTTACTTCTTCTATTTGGCCTTCCATCCGGGATATTCAGGATCATATTTTTAAGGATTGTGTTTGGCTCATTGGTCGTAGGTCTCAGCTACGGTTTTGGTATGATAATTGGTTGGGTGAGCCTTTGGTTACTTTATTACAGGGTCAACAGTGCATCCCCTCTAATGAGTGTCTTTTTAATTTTCTTTCTGATGATGGGCAATGATTGTTACCTGTTGATTTTAAATTGGCTTTTCCTGATTTGGCTGTTAGAATTGAGAAGACTAGAGTTTTGAGTTCTGATGAAGATCGGTTGGTTTCGAGACATTCCAATTGGGGGACGGTTACTTGCAAGGAAATGTATTTGCATTGTATAAATGCTTCTCGATAGTTGGGTTGGTTTGCTTCGGTATGGGCTCCTTATATTCCTCCTTCTCGATCCATTTTGGTTTGGAGACTTTTTCTTAGTACATTGCCTGTGGATTCGGCTTTGATTCGGCATGGGATTCAAATGGCTTCCCGTTGTTATGTTTGTAATATGCATTCGAATTCTATTGATCATTTATTTTTGGATTGCCCGTATGCGCGAGCTATTTGGGATTTCATTTCTTTACAGTTTAAGATTAGTCTCTGCATTACGGACTCTCCTCTGTTTCTTTTTCAGAATGCTATAAATTTGAAGCTAAGTTCTCAGGTTGCTGCTATTTTGAAAGTGGCTTTGATTTTGGGTTTTGCAGCTATTTGGTTTGCCAGGCTTAAGTCTATGCATAAAGGTTTTTTGCCGCCTGTTTCTCAGGCTTTTGTTTTTATTGTTCGAGCTGTTCGTGAGGCAAATCCTTTGCACTCGGGTCATATGGTTAATTCAATAGAAGATTTATTGGTCTATAGGAATTTAGGGGTTAAGGCAGTTCCCCCTAAAGCTCCTAAGATTATTCATGTGAGGTGGAACCTTCCGATGCCAAATTGGATCAAGGTCAATACTGATGGTGCAGCTAATGGGTGTCCGGGTCCTGGTGGTGGGGGTGGTGTTTTTCGGACTTCTCGAGGTTTTGTCAAAGGATGTTTTGCAATTCCATTGGGGTTGGTTTCTGCTTTTGAAGCTGAAATTTTAGCAATTTTACATGCTTTGAAGCTTGCAGAGTGTTATAATTGGGATCATCTTTGGATTGAGTGTGACTCAACTTATGTGGTAGGTCTTTTTGAGATAGATCTGCTTCGGATTCCTTGGAAGTATCAAGCCAGGTGGTCTAGATGTTTGAGGTTTGTGCGCACAATTCATTTTAGGATTTCTCATATTTTTCGTGAAGGGAATCAGGTAGCAGATATTCTTTCCAAATATGCTATTTCAGCTCAGGATGATCTTTGGTGGTCTTTTATTCCAGATTTTTGTGTTTCTGCTCATAAAGATGATATTATGGGTGGACGGACTTATAGGTTTTGTTAAGTGTTGTTTATGTGGGTTATGGTTTTTATTTGTTTAAGTACCCTAGTACTCTTTTTCCTGGCAATTGTTTTCCCCTCAGGGGTTTTTCTTCTGTCAGGTTTTAATGAGGCCAGGCAGTTGTAGGTTGTTGGTGTTTACCTACGGGTTTGTAATTTTTCTTGTAAACTTTTTTTCTTACTTTTAATAAATTTTCCTGTCTAAGCTGTTTTGCAGTTCTGGTAGGCACTATTTCTGATTATTATTATTATTATTATTATTATTATTATTATTATTATTATTGACAATAATACGTTTTCAGATGAATTTGGTCATGATGCTCGTATTTTAATTAATCCAGATTTGACTAATTATTTTCTAGAATATATTGTGCTGGACAGGGATGACACTTGCATTTTAAATTTTTTCTATTATGAGAATGTCTCTACCTTTTTTTGGCTTGCCATTGTGTTGGTCATGATTTATCTCATGATATATCTAAGTGTCGCTTATTGAAAAAGAAGTTTAATAAAAAAATGCTCCTAAAACTTTCATTATAATAAACAGTCTAGTAAGCTTGTTTATGTCCTAAGAAGCATGATGGCTCTGGCAAGGTTGGTGGTATTTCGAGTTTTAGTTCTTCTCGTCAAGAGGATGTGGGAGTGGAAGCCATTATTGATGGCTCTTCTCCTTTGAAAGTAGTTACTATTTAAAACGTTGATGTTTTAATGAAAAAAAATGGTTCGGCTTCTAGTGATTCCACGCCCAGTTTGAAGTGTATTGCATAGCTTTTGGAGGTTATGCTTCCACTCCTCAAGCAACTCTCCGTTGAAGAAGATGTCAGGCCTCTGCTATATGAGAGATTCCACATGCCAGAATGGTTCCAATTGCATGGAATTCCCGTTACTGGTTTGTCAGTGTGATGAAACTTAAAGCAGCTGAGCAGAGCATTTGAGCCAAAGTGTATTTTGTGGAGCGCCTACAGACCAGATGTTATCAGTTGCTGTATGCTAAGAACATGTGTACAGTGGCGGTATATAGGATTCAAAAAATTTGAGATTGCCTGCAAAATAGGATTAACTCCTAGAGAAGATGTTTTTAACACTGCAAATTCCATCATTGATTTAACTCTGATTCTTTTGAAATTAGAGGTATGTATTCTTACAGGCTGTAAAATGAATTTGGGTGGCTTTTGGAAATTGAAATGAAGATATTCTCGGAAATGGGAGATTAATAGTTCCAATGTGTCTAACCCTTCTTTTTTAGGGTATCTGCAATTCCACTGTTAATAAATTCCAAATTAGTTCATAGATAGGTATTGCATGCTGTATGATTTGACAGTGACCAATTGTAGAACTCTTCTCAGGTCTCATTGCCAGTTCGAGTGGTATAATAATAAGGTTGATATTTATTCCTCAACTAGATTGGTCAATGTGCCAAAATATTTGGAATTCATGATTTTTGTTGCCGATAAAGCTAGTCATTAGTTTGTAATTTTAATTTCCTTTATTATATAATTATTTAATAGGCATTGGCCACTTGCCTTCACTTGGCTACTATAAAAAGTGAATTTGCAGATCTCATCCTCTTTACTGCTGGTCGTGAAGGTTACTGCTGGTTTATAAAATATTTTATATTTTATATTTTATATTTTATAAATTATATTATAAAATGTAATTTCTTAAAAAAAAAAAAAACATATTACATGATTTTAACTTTTATATATAAATCTACTATATATCAATTAAAAAGTACCAATAGCCAATTGAACAATATCAATTTATTTTATTTATTATAAATAAATGCATATATAATTTAGTGAATATATAAACGTAATATAAATATCCAAACCATCAAAAATAAGGGAAAAGTCAAAACCAGCTACCAAACAAGCTTCGAGAAACAAAAAGAAATAAAAATAAGAAGAAGAAGTTGTTCTTCAGCTGCATCAGACACCATATCTCCGATGAACAACCCACCAAGCATGACTCTAAGCAATCCAGCTCCCATTCGTATTCCTGTACCGGCGGTGGATATACTTCTGGAGGTGGATATGCCGGGACCGACTATCCGACAGCCGGTGGAGCCGGATAGGCAGTGACGGGCTCGGCGGTCTTCGGAGCCACAGATTGGGCGACGACTTTTTCACCAAATTTAAAGGAGAAATTGAGCTCGCCTTTGGGTTTCCGGAGGGCTTTCTGACCTAGTAGCTGGTGAATTTCATGGAGTTTCCGTTGCCATGGAGTCAAGAAGCTCTTTGACCGGGACGATGACTTGGCCGATCTCTCTGTTGCCGAGAGTGCGCTCGCAGCGGAGGTTGAAGACGAAGGAGAGTCGGGTTTCCTAATCCGATTCCCATACCAGCACCAAACACCAAACACTGGAAAAAAACGGATATAGAAATCCAATTCTCTCCGTCAAACAAACACACCCTAATAGTGTTCATTTCATTTTTTTTATTTTTTATTTTATTTTTTAAAGTTTGAAACTGTGTGTATTCAAATTTAGAGTTTGATTTGAATTTATGTTGGTATTTACACAAAATTAAACCATGGACATTGTTGGAAATGAAGAAAAGAAAAAAAACCAGACCAATTTGGTCAAAAATGGTGGACAAAATCAAGTGAATAAATTAACCGAGTTGCGCGACCCCGTTTAAGGAGAACGGGTCAACATTTTAAGAACAAAATTCATAAACAACAAAAGAGATATCATTTTTAAGAGAAAATTTTACAAGTGTATCTGCCAGCAGGTCAATATTTGAATGATAATCCAATCAACTTCAAATACAGAAGGATACTAATATTAAAAAGTTTGTTATAAAGCAAGCCACACATACAAAAATAATAATAATACTAATTTAAAAATCAAATAAAGAAATATTAAGTCGTGAAATTTTTTTTAGAAACCATGCTTCTGTTGGTCGTCGTAGGCCTTGCTGCTGGTGCTGCTTTTAGTGCTGAGTTCGTTGGATCCAACAGAAGCTTTCTGATCCTCATCCATAGTCTTAATTGATAACACCCACTGTGTTATTTATATATGTATCAGGTGGTCTATAATTGCAGTTCAGTTTCCGGGACGAACCGATAATGAGATAAAGAATCTGTGGAGAATTCTTGCATTAAGAAGAAACTTAGACAAAGAGGGATCGATCCAAACACTCACAAGGCAGTATCGGAGACTATGGATGACGATCAGAAAGAGAAGAATAGAGCAACGAACTCAACAGTTTAATGTATGTATGCACTCATCCAGCAACACTAAAAGCAGCAGCAGCAGCAGCAATTTAACCGCCGCAATGACGACGACCACCACCACCACGCAAGAGTTGGATTAATCACCATTGCGGCCGAGGCCGCGGCGGAGAGAAAGTTGGAGGTGGGATTTTGCCTTTGGATGCAAGCGGTGGGAGTTTGTTTGCGTCAGTGCTAATCTGCAATGTTCGGCGCCCTGGACGTACGAGGTGGCTTTCGATCATCAGCCCCAGGTGGTGTTATTTGACTTTCTTTCCCAGCTACGGAATTAGGACGTTGATTGTGAATATCGATCATATCAGTAGCAGGAGGCTTATGCTGGTCATGATTGTTATTATAGTTTGGATCATCAGAAAGATAAGGACTGGTGGTCATGATCATCGCGAACAAAATCAACAATCCGAAGAGGAATGTGACAGAGTAAGAAAAAGAGTACATATCTTTGTATATATGTTTTATAGTAGACAGAATTTTTTACACGGATGATACATGTGAGCTTCTATGACTGTCGTAGAGAATGAAGGGAGAACTAGACCTATTTATAAGAAGTACGTGCGGGCACGGTTCATGTAAAAACTTTTATGACGCCACCTGCAGCGGTAATCTAGAAACTTTGATGAGTCCTATAAGAAGCGCACGCCACGGTTTTGATGAGTCCCAGTCGCGCGTATAAGAAGTACATGCGCGTGTGCACGCTACAATTCATGTAAAATAAACATTTTTTGGATCAAACGAACAATCTATCGCGAGACTCTTAAACTTCAATTTCTTTATTTGGATATTGGAGTTTATTAAAAATCATTTAATTTTAAAGTAATATTTAGTCAGTCAAAACTAACCATACTTTTTTAAATAAATATTAAATGATTATTATTATTATTGTTTTATTATTACATAACTAATATATGTAAAAGATAAATTTTATTTCTTCAAACATTATTATGTGCAAAAAAAAATATATTATTATTTTTTATTTTAAAATACGTAGTAGTGTCACAGACATCAAGTTTTTCCGTTTCGGGACAACCTAATAATAAAGCCAATTACGTTCTCAATAAAGGTTCAACGCTTGAATCCTCCACCTCCAATGTGAAATAAAAAATAATGATTTAACAAATTGGCATATCATTAGTTTATTAAATATAAACTAAATATGGATAAATATAATTTAATTCAAATAAATAAAATGAGAGGTTAATTGCACATTAGTATCTTCTATTTTGGCAAAGTTGCATTTTTGGCCTTCAAATTTATAACATTCCAATTTCAGCCTATAAAATTTCAATTCATTGCATTCAATTGAGTTTTTGACTAATATTAAGTTTAATTATCATTTCTATCAAAAATTTTAGCTAATAAGAGATAGATCATCATTTATTTTATATTTATCATTTTATCTCTTTTACATGTAGCTATGCTTTTTTTGAGCTCAATTTGAGTCCTTTTTTTTTTTTTTTTTCAAATTGAACTATGGTTTCTTTCAAAAGCTTAAACCAATGGGATCAACATATCTTTTATATTTGTTTCTATAACAGTCATTAACAATTTCATGTTATATTAAAATGCAATTTGTTACAATTTAGACCCTCAATTTTCCAAAAAATAAAAAATTAAATTGCACTTGAATATCCTCAAACTATTAATCACGGTTTAGAAAATATCCAATTAGTAAAAAATTGAAATATAAAGGCCTAAATTGAATGTTTTAAATTTGAAGAAAAAAAAATACAACTTTTCCAAACTAAAGAATACTAAATAGCAATTAATCTAAAATTATTAATAGCACAACTTTTTATCACAGTAATTAATAATGTGTCGTTTGATAACCCATTCATTTTTATTTTTGTATTTGAATTTTTTTAAAAAAAAATTAAAATGAGTTTGATAATCATTTTTCTTTTTTTTTTAAATAAAAATCATTTTCACTTTTTTTTTAAAAAAAAAAAACGTAAAAAAAAATCATTTTTTTTTTTTTGTCTTTGATAATGCAGAATACGAAACAACTCGAATCAAGCTTAAACTTGAGACCGCCCATAGAGTTTTGATTGGGATTAATTCAAGATCATGGAATGAAGTAGATCCTACAAGGCAAAGAATCTGGAATTTCTGTAAATAGAAAAGCAAAGCGCACTCGGTTTTTGAGTAAATTGCATAGAAACAGAGTTTTCTGAATTTTTATTGAACTAAAATTCTTGAATAATATTGGGTAATTTTCCATTTTGGACCGAATTTTTTGGATCTAACAAAATCAAGAAAGAAAATTGGTCATAGAGCCACTGAAGTGGTGGCTGACATTCCCTCTTTAGGCATGTTTTTTATTCATAAGAGCAAATAATTTAAAATAATATAAAAAATAAAAAGATGATAAAAAAAATAAAAAGGAAAAATGGTAAAAAAAAAGTGGCTGATCGGTTTAGATGTGTTTGGAAGAAGTAACTTTTTCTCCTTGAATAGTGGTCAAAATGGGGTTTCTAATTCTATGCCAAAAGGTCAAATCAAGGTATTAGAGGTCTCAAAACTCTCAAAAATGTGGGTTGTTGAATTTTGGGAAAGAAAAAGGAAATTGATGGGGGCAGTAGCTCCCGGACTGCGTGCGGCTGGCTCCAAAAATTCTTCTTTTTCTTATTTAATTTCCTATTTATTTAATATCAATGGATTAGATTTCTTTCACCAAAAATTTTACCTTTCAGATGGGCCTTCTTTAATATTATTTTAGACTTGTGCATGCCAACAACAGCTAAGATGATTTCATCACTACTTTACGTCACTACCCTTTCATTCTGAAATTTTATTAGTAATTTAAACCACACTAGTGTAACTTTACAGCTAGATAGCTAATTAAGGTGGTCTTACTTATTTTTGTTTTTGGTAAATAGGTAGTTTTACTTTCCTTATTCTTATTTTTTTTTGCTGCAAGTTTTACTTTCCTTATTAGTTTGTCCATATTTATGGTGCGACGTGGACACCCTAATGAGGAAGTACGTCCCTAATAAAGAAGTAAATATATTAATCTAGTAAAACAAATATATTTTGGAATAATTGATCATCTAGAAGTTCTGTGACTAAGACACCAATAAATAATTTATCTTATCCATGTTATTGACTCCGAATTCCTTTTTGTAAGTAGTGACGTCTTACACAGGAGAAGCTAGGAGGAGCTTGTGCTTGAACTAAGACAAACGTAAATGGGCTGGTGGAAAATTAATTAATAATTACCTTGGCAGGAGTAAAAAACATTCTGACTCATTAATAAAATAAATTAAAATAAAATAATTCAAACTGTTCTTTGCGAATTCTTCGGATGGGGGCATGTAAAAGTATAGACAGTAGAACGCTTTTTGAAATTTACATGCGGGCTCTGCCACCATAAAACTTTGTTGGTTAATATTGCAAATTAATACATTACAAAAAAAAAAATGAATTAACATCGTACTAAATATTAAAGACGATGCAATTTAACTACCATATAATTATTATAAAAAATTTACATAACTGCAACGTATAAATTGTAAAACGTTTTAATATAAAATTTACATATTTTAAAATTAAAAAAATACGACGCACAACAAAAAATGATCGCCAATATAATTAATATAAAATGCCTAAAATTTACATGTCTACGACTGGAATAGAAGTGTGATGAAATGGCAATTTAAAATGATATTTTTTCTCTGTCGTATAAAACACATTAAATACGATAGTATTGTATATAAAAAAAAAAAAAAAAAAGCATCATTTAATACTCCAACAACACAAACAATGTAAGTCGTGAACAACAAAAATCAACGATGCACATTAATTCAAAAACGATACACAATATACTTTGTCTAAAACCTGCCAATAAAAATGCAAAAAAAAAAACTTTTAATAAATAAATAAATATTGTACGTGCGTTGTCATTTAATAGCATAGAATGTCTGTCTCTTTCTATTGAGGATACAGTTGTTATTCTTCGAAGTCAGATATACAAGTTAGAGCATCTCTAATGATACTGTGAATTACTCTAATTTTATTGTCACATCATGAATATAGAAAGATTTAAAAAAAAAAAAAAAAAAAACTCTTCAATGACTTTGTCTATTATCTCTGTTAAGTTGATGTGTCAAAAAAAATAGACATTATTAAATAGACTGTCTATTTTCAAAAGATCTATTAAACAGTGTGACTCCACAATTATTTTTTTTAATTATTTTAAAATTTTAAATAGATATAATTTTAAAAATATTACACATAATCTATTAATTTTATTGTGAATAAATTTTATTTAAAACTATTTTTAAATATTTATTATCTATTAAATATTTATTTACTGCATAAACAATAAAAACTTATGTTCTATATTATACATAGACTTTAGTTCACGTAGCTATTAAAATGCTCTTAGAAATTAATTTCTATTTCATTCTTAAAAGAGTACACCTCTATTCATTAGTTTATTGTTTTTTAGATGTCTAGTATATAATATGCTTTAGTCAGCTAATTCAGTAACAAGTCATTATTATGTTTAGCTTTTTGACTATTCACCATTAATACTTTTCTCTCTCCTTTTTCTCTACTTTCTAATTTTTTTTTTGTTTTACATTCTGTAAACCGTAAAGCTTGACTCCTTTCCCATATCACTCCGTTCCAATCCCTACCAAAGAAAATTTAAGCTATATATAACCGATAAACCCTAGCAACCCACTATCCAAATTCTCTTTTTAAATTTACCAACAAACTTCACATAAACATCAAAGTTTATATATCAGTGGATTGACGTTATGTTTATATGATAACTATTTGTTGGTAAAGTTTTCAAATAGTAATGTTTGAAAACTATTTCTGGAGTATGAAAATAATAAAATTAAGTATAGAAAAAGTAAATGTATGTTTAATATAAAGTATGTAAAAAGATAAATAAAATCACGATACAAGAATAATAACTACCAGCAGCATATTATAATTGGAAATTAAATGTAATACTTTACCCGGTTGTCATCGTCTATATGCAAATGATCTTGAATTGCATCCAAGGGTTGTCAAGAATTTGGCAATCTTAGAACATTTTCAATAAGCTCTTTAAAAGATTTATTTTTTCCATTTTAAAAAATTATATTTTTTTTTTATAATTCTAATATATTTTTTAAAATAAAAAATTAAAAGTAAAATTTAGTTCTCTAAATATAAAGAGACAAATTCACTTTTTATATTAAATTTTATTTATTATTCCATAATTTTTTAAGCATACTTATAACTAAATATATTAATTATATTTTTATTATAATTTTTAAATATTATTTTGATGTAGAAATAATAAAAAAATATATATAAATCATAAATATAAAAAAAAATATAAAATAAATAATAATTATAAAAAATAGTATTGAAGCTGATAAAATATTTTATTTTTTATTTTTTTTAAAATATTTTTTATATTAAAAATAATGTTTTTTAAAATAAAAAATTATAACTTTTTCGATTTTATATTCCTGCCTTAGATCCTAGGTTGCCCATCTTTTCGATCGAACATAAAACATTTAATATGGGTTCACGACATAATGACATAGTGACATAAAACATTTAATATGGGTTCACGACTTTTCGATCCCACCGCCCCGAACTCTGATCCTAATAATTTAAAAATTATTTTATTTTATTTTATAAAAAACAGAGAGAGAGAGTGCACCGTCACAAACGATGAGAACATGAAAAAATTACGTTATTGATAAGAAAAGACTTTTGCACACTTGACATGATAAAATATCTGATAGGAAAACAAAACTTAAAAAAGATGAAAACTTCTTATTTTAATGGGTTTTGGAATCCCAACAAAAAGCAATTATTTGACTATTTTTTGCCACACAAGTTTTGAGAGTTTAAAAATTATCGAGAAATAAATTATACTTTGCCATATATATATATATATTTTGTAGAAATGTTTATACGATTTGTTCCTCGTACATCCTAGTTAATTTGTTTCAGTATTTTGTAACTTGAAAAGTTACTTGTAAGATCACGAATTTGTATTAATGTGTTCAAGACATTAAAGATAAAAAATTGGAAAAATGACACCAGAAAAAAGAAATAAATAAAAAGATAATTTTTTCAAGTGCTTAATATTTTTAAAGTATCTCCAATATACTTTTTAAAAATTTTAATTTTTTTTATTTTAAAAAGTAATTAAATATTTTAGTACTTCAATAGATTTTCTAAAATAAAAAGTTAAAATAGAAAATAAAATTTGACTTTCTACATTTGGAGAACCAAATTCACTCTTTATATACAAATTTTAATACATTTTATTTATTGTTGTGCAATTTTCAATGCATAACTATAATTATATTTAATTTTATATTTCTTTTTATACATATAAAATTACTTTGCGGGTTATATGTTTTATATATTCATGTTATACATTGATTATTTATTAAAAAATAAAAAATAAAAAGTGTGATAAATAATACCATTGCAGTTGAATAAAAAATTACACTCTTTATTCTATAAAATTATTAAAGATATTTTTTATTTTAAAAATTATATTTTTTAAAATAAAAAATATAATTAGAGATGCTTTTATAAAATGTCTAATTTTTTAATAAAAACTTGGCCCATAAAGGAGAAGCTGGGCTTAAATTTTGGATTTTTTTTTTAATCTCTTGGAAACCAACCAAAGGGACATTTTTATCAAAAAAGAAAAAATCAAAATCTTTGTATTTCTTTTCCACTCAAGGTGGGTACTAGTCGGTTTTATTTTGGAAAGGGGTTGTGGGGGCAGAGTAAACTTTGATTGTTTTATCTATTTCTTTTTTTCTTTTTTCACCAAGAGTGGAGGTGGGCAGGGCAGACTAGGGGCTGGAGAGAAAAAAGAAAGAAAAAAGAAAGAGAGAAACTGCAGAGAGAAAAAGAAAGAAAAGAAAGATTGATGAAGAAAAGATGGAGAAGGGATTTTGGGAAAAATATGGGCATGTGTCATTGTTTTAAAAATAAATGGGCATAACCCGCTAATTTGGTGGCACTGGGCATCTGTACAAAATTTTTATTTATTTATTTATGAATCTCCACTGTAGATATTTAGTAAAAAAAACTATCCATCATTTTTAAAATTTAAAATTTTGATTAAATTTATTGTGCAATAACCGATGAATTATCTATTCTATCTTTTGTTTTCTTAAAAAAAAAAAAGAAAAAAGAAAGAAAAGGAAAGAATGACCACCAACAACAGAGAAGAGAGGAAAAAAAAAATTTCTCTTTTCTTTCTTTCCTTCTCTCTGCAAGCTATCTCTCTCTCTCTTTTTTTCTCACCTATTCGTCCTCGTGGGTCTCTTTTTAAGAACAAAATTATAACTTGCTTCCAAGCATTTTATTAAGATGAATGAGTTTGGGTGAGAAAAAAATAAAAAAATAAAGCAAGAGAGGGAGAGAGAGCTTGCTCAGAAAAATAGAAGGAAAGAAGAAAAGGAAGAGAAAAAGAAAGAGGAAGAAGAGAGAAAGTATTTTTTATTTTCCAAACTCATTCATCTTCTATTTTTATTTCCTCTCTCTTCATTATCTTCCTCTCTCTGTAGCTCTTCCTTTATATTTCTATTTTCTTTTGTTTCTTCTCTTTTCTGGGCAAGCGATCTCTCTCTCTCTCTCTCTATTTTTTTTCTTATCCGAACTCATTAATCTCAATGAAATACTTATAAACTATTAATAATTTTCCTAGCTATAAATTAATTTCACAAAGTTTGCAAATTATAGTTAAAGATTTTTCTCATCAACATTCGGAAGCAAGTGTTCATTTTCTTTTTGGAAGAAATTCTTTTAAAGGAGACCCAAGGGAAAGAGTGAGCAAAGAAGAATAAGAAGAAGAAAATAGATATATAGTTTGCAGTGAGAGAGAGAAACATAAAGAAATAAATGAGAGAGAAATAGGGGGAAAGAGAAAGAAAGAAAAAGAAATACTTTTTCTCACTTCTCCTCCATATTATCGGTGGACATTTTGTCCGTTTTTTCTTTTGAAAAAAAAAAGGTATAATAGGTAATTTACCCCCTTTTTTTTTTTTTTGGTAAACGGTAATTTACCTTTAGTAAATAGTCAATGTAGTCAGAATTATAATTTTGAAAATGATGGACAAATATCTTTACTTGATCCCATTGATGGATATTTTATGAAAAAAAACTATTAATTTTTGAAAATAAATACATTAAGGTATATGAACTCTTGATCGCGTATTATAAATAAATGTTCAATTTTTTTTTTTTTTGCAATTTGATATTTGAACTAAAAAAATGCAGCATCATTTATATTCAGAGTCATTTCCATTTGAATTTATCCATTAACCTCACGTGCAATTTATATAGTACACAATGGTAAATGACATCATTTTGCACTCTAAAACTCTTCCCTTTCTCTCTTCCTCTCCTAACCAATTTTTTCTAACTGAATATGATGATTCTCCCTCTTCTATCTTCTTTTTTTTTTTTTTTCTTTTTTTTGGTCCTAAGAAGAAAAAAGAAAAAGCTGTGAAATGAAAATAAAAATAGTAATAACTAAAAAAAGAAATTAAAAATACATAAAATATGTGTTTAAAGTTTGAAACCGTGTGTGATAGGACCCAATCCACCTAGATCATGCCTGTATGACTTAATATTTTTATTAAGCCATTAAGCAGTCATTTAACTCCATTAAATCATTATTTAAAAATAATGAAAACCAACAGACAAACATATTTTCTCTACTGCCAGAAATTTTATTAAAAATTTTGACAGCATTTCGTCTGTTTTTCTGACATTCCCCAAATACATATAATTATAATCCTGCAAGAATCAACATTCCTATACCTTATTCAATCTACCAGCAAATATTTCCCATAGTAATCACATCTCAAAGGATAATTCAACATTCGAATAAAATATATCAATTATATATTTTTCCATAGCTGAACTCACTCTAAAAAAATAAACTAAGCTGCCTACATACCCTTATTAATAGGGATCAAGTTACATGTAGTTCTTAAAGCATATTTACACCAAATATGCCACTTCTGATACAATTGCTATTCAGAAGTCAACTTGACAAATATATATTTTAACCCACTTTCAATCACATCAATAATCCAAAATAAGCTCTAATAATTAACAAGAAGCTTAACCAAAGCAAAACACATAAATATGAATATATTCATCACACATTCCTCACTTATCATATTTTAATCACTTTTAATTTCATCAAAGCTTTTCAAACAAATTTAACAGGATAATAACCATAGCTTGGGGGCATAATCCCTCGCCCAAACAAATAACTTCCCTATTTGGCAGCATATTCCATCGCCAAGTAGTCATCAACCATAGATATCACGCATTTTTGAATTCCCACGAAAATGATCGTATTCACAACATTTACTTTACATCCATAAATAAAATATCCATTTCAACACGTGTATGAATATGCATGTATTTATTCTAGAGAAAATAACAAGATAATATATATATATATATCATACATTATTCATTAACAATTTAACATCACAAGAAAGGGTAACCATCATCACGATCCTTCTCCCCAAGGCATCGTAGCGGGAATGGGGTGCAGTCATCACGATCCTTGGTCTCTAGGAATCGTGGCATTTAAAAGGCTTTCATATGGCTGAGGGTACCCTCTCCAACATCATAACCATCACCATCCATATCACCGTACAACATCTCCAAATATATCCCACAATTTCCATACAACACATCAATCTGTAATTCCATTCAAATCATTATCCTTAAACCAAAATCCACATAACAAATCATCATTAAATTAAACTACCAGTCACAATTCATCCACTCATTAATCAAATCCACAAACAATTCCAATATAATCCAATCTCAACAGTAATCACAAACCTAATTCAAAATTAAGCAAATTCTAAATGCCCAACAATAATATACAAATTATATATCAAAAAGAAGCTTGAGGAGAGTATAATACAGTGGTCAACTCGATTTACCAAATAACCACTGGCGGTGGCCGAAAATAGTCTGAAACTCACGGCCAAAAAGGGATCTCCTCAATTCGTTCCAACTAGGGAGAATTACACCAAATTGATGATAAAATTGGGTTCCTAAGGTCCAAATTAGGGGAAAATGAATTGATTCATCGCCGGAAACTCACCGGAATTCGGCGAATAGGGGAAAATAGTACTTATCGGCTTTTTCGTATTTTTCGGCGATATGGCGGTTTCACAGGCCCTCACCAGCCTGGCTGGGTAGAGGAGATGGCTGGCTTCGATTCTCGGGTGGTGGGTTGGCCGATTTCTCGCCGGAGCCCTGCAATTTCAGATGAGCGGGTGGATCAGATTTCTCTTGTTTTCCGGCAACCTGGGGGTTTCCACGGGTGATCACCAGAGCCGTTGAGCTGGGGAGGTCTCCGGCTTCAAGTTCTGTGTAGTTTCAGGCCTGAGTTGGCCGGAAAACGGCCGTTGCCGGCGAATGAGGCTAAGGCGGTGGGGTGGGGCTACGCGCGAAGGAAGCCAGTTGGGGGGTGTTCTGCTTCCCGAGCTTTCTGGAAAAATTGAAAAGATGAAGGTAAGGGCAATTTGGTCATTTCACTCTTTTAATGTCAGCCTTGCAAAATTACCAAAATGCCCCTCGCACTACTTTAACCATAACTTCACGGTCTTAGCCCCAAATCAAGCATACTACTAGTCTACGGACTCTTACCAATTAGCTCTACGCAATGGTACCACCGTCAAAGCCAAAGCATATCCGAACAAAAAGTCAGCCCTGGGCCCACTCATGGCCAAACTGGTCAAACTTGGTCAACTTTGAAATTTTTTAGTATTTTCTTAAGACGGGATGTTACAGTGTGTATTCAAATTTAGAGTTTGATTTGAATATATGTTGGTATTTACACAAAATTGAACCATGGGCATTGTTGGAAATGAAGAGAGGAAGAAAACGGGACCAGTTTGGTCGAAAATGGTAAACGAAATCGTGAGATTCTGATGAGTAAACTAACCGGGTCAAGCGACCCAGTTTAAGGAGGAACAGGTCAACTCGCAACTCGTTTGAAGGTTGGAGACGACTCAAAACGACGTCTTATTATTACTTTTTACTAAAACGACGTCGTTTCATATTGGTCGCTAATTTTATGTGACCAAAATGCCACCGTTTAGAATCAAATAACCAAAATGACGTCATTTTAAGGACTCAAAACGACGACGTTTTGGGTCATCCTCAACTTTCAGACAGGTTGCGGGTTGACCCGTTTCTCCATAAACTTGGTCGCCCGACCCGGTTAGTTTACCCATCGAAATCTCACGATTTTGTCTACCATTTCCGACCAAACTGGTACCGTTTTCTTTCTCTCTTCATTTCCGACAATGCCATAGTTCAATTTTGTGTAAAAACCAACATAAATTCAAATCAAACTCTAAATTTTAATACGCACGGTTTTAAACTTTAAACACATATTTTATGTATTTTTAATCTCTTTTTTTAGTTATTACTATTTTTATTTTCATGTCACAGCTTTTTTTTTTTT
>QANX01007797.1:81797-91918 GCA_003254975.1 Ochetophila trinervis
GTGAGGTTAATATATAGATTCAAACGGAAATGACTTTGAAGATGAACAGTGCTGTATTTTTTTAGTTCAGATATTAAATTGCAAAAAAAAAAAAGTTTGAATATCTACTTATAACACGCGATAAAATTCAGGTACTTTGAATGTATTTTTCTCTTAATTTTTTAGATTTTTTGGCCCATTGCTCATCCAAATGAGGACAACATGTTAAATGCAGGTTTTTTTTGTACGGATGCTCATTGTTGAGGCAATTGAAGAAAAAAAATCACCCAGTGTCAAACTTGATAATTTTGTCTATTTTTGACTGTTTAGGCACAGATAAATTTTCCTATATATACCTTTAATTGTTTTTAGAATGTTTGCTATCAATTCTGAAAAAAAACCTTCATTGTGTTTCACTTATTTTTCTTGATCTTATTCCTTTTCTTATTATTCGTATGTATTTCAATCATCGGTAAATGAAAAAGAAAATAATAAAAATAAATGTCCCTGCTTGAGAAGGAAAAGAACATCTTTCTTAGCACCTATAAAAGATTCATAGTGTTGATGACGAAGAACCCATAGTGATGACCTCAAAGTAGAGAATTCATGGTGTCTTTTACCAGAATTAACGTTTTATCAGAATCGCACAAGTTAGCAATCGACCAAAAATTAAAACTTCATAGGTGAAAGCAAATAGAGAAAAAAGAAAAAAAAATAGCAAACTTATTGAAAATAAAAAAATTAAACAACTCAAATACAAAGCTTCAAAAAAATCAATAAGATTCAAAAAAAAAAAAATTTGTCTGAAGAAAGAAATTGGTGGGGGTGTGGCAATCATGGAAAAAAAAATTAGGGTGTGAGAGGCCCTGGGAAAAGACTGAGAAAAAGGATTCAAAAAAGTAAATAGATAAAAAGAGGAAGAAAGAGAAAGGGCTTTACCCAAAATTAAAAAAAAAAATGGAAAAAGGGGGAGCAGTGAAAAAAAAAAAAGAAAAGAAGACAGGGAAAGGGGGAAGAGCAGGTGGAAAAGGAGGGGAGAGGAAAAAAAGGGTGGGTAGGTATGGAGGAACACGGTCTATGAGAGGTTCAATTTTTTTTTTTTTTTGTCTTTCCAGTTGTGGTGTGGAGTAAGATCAGAAGGGGATTTTCGAGGGAAGAGCTAGGTCTTGATGAAGGCTGGGTAGAAAAATATTTGCAAAATATTATCCAAAAGTGAGTTAATATATCCTTTGTAGAAAATTACTCTTGAAATATGTTTCTAACTTGGGCACAGAATTTTTAAATTTTTTTTTTTGAATTTTTTTTCTTTTTATTCAGAGGGCCAACAAAAAATCCAGAAGGATGTCACGGGTAGTAAGAAAATTATTCTAATTTGGTAAGTCAGTATATATTCCATAGAAAATTATTTTGTCATTTCTTTTTTATTATTATGAGAAACAACAAGAAATTTAGAAATAAATCACGTGGTAGTAAGAAAATTACCACAATTTGGTGAGCCAACATATATTTTGTAGAAATTTTTTTTGTTAATTTTTATTTTATTCAAAAAGGCTTGTAGGCTTCGGAGGAAGTTCACGGAGTAATAAAAATACAAGTAGAAACGTAATTAAAACGTAAATTATGCTATATCAGTTTTTTTAGAATGGGGGTATTCAAAAGTTGAAAATAAAGTAGGTATATTATCACCAAAAGTCACTGAACTATATCGGGTTTTACGATTTAGTCCTATAATTTTTTTTTTCTCAGTTTACTCCTCGAAGTGAAGAAAGCGTGTCACCGTTGGTCTTTTCTCATGATTCCGTCGAAATACACCGTTAACTTGCACGTGCAAGTCACGTGAAACCACTTTTGAGGGCTGATTAAGTAATTTTCTACCCATTTTAATAGATGCTGTTGACTTCTTTCAATTGGTACCACCAGAATCTTAGCTGGATGCAGCAAAACAACCCCAAAAAGAGAAACTCTAAAAAAAAAAAATTCATAAATATTCATAAACTCTAAAACTCTAAAATTAATAAATTCCAATTTTAGATATTATTCTGATATTCCTGATAGAAATACTCCTGTTTTTTTCGTAAATATTCATTATTTAATTTGCCAATGGTATTATTGTTGGTTTCTCTTATACCACCGATCAATACATCCTTAAAATATATGATAGTGATATTCCAGATTCATAATTTTATTAATTTCTATCAGGAATATCATAATAATATTTCTATTAAAATATTTCTATCATGAATATTTCTCTTAAAATATTTCTATCAGGAATATCATAATAATATCTAAAATTGGAATTTATTAATTTTAGAGTTTTAGAGTTTGTGAATATTTATGAATATTTTTTTTTTTAGAGTTTCTCTTTTTGGGGTTGTTTTGCTGCATCCAGCTAAGATTCTGGTGGTACCAATTGAAGGAAGTCAACACCATCTATTAAAATTGGTAGAAAATTACTTAATCAGCCCTCAAAAGTGGTTTCACGTGACTTGCACGTTCAAGTTAACGGTGTATTTCAACGGAATCATGAAAAAGGACCAACGGTGACACGCTTTCTTCACTTCGAGGAGTAAACTGAGAAAAAAAAAAGTTATAGGACTAAATCGTAAAACCCGATATAGTTCAGGGACTTTTGGTGATAATTTCCCAATAAAGTATTTTGAAAATAAATTGTGAGTGGTAAGTTAAAATAGACAAAATTATCAAATATGGCAACATGTGAGTTATTTTCTTTAACTTGCCTCAACTGTGAGCATAGGTACAAAAAAACTCCATTAGATGTGCACTCCATGGTAAGTGTTTTTTTATTTTTATTTTTATTTTTTACCATTCCAAATATATCCTTATTGAATACAACTAGCAACCCTTTCACCCCCATTTTGGAAAAAAAGTTTGTACTTCTGCAGTACCAGAAATTTGCTCCCCCATTTGATTCCTCTCTTAGCTTCCCAACTCTCTCCTCCCAGCTTTCACCCCCATAAAAAGATGAGTTTGGATTTTGCTCTTAACTCACAGCATGATGATCTAATTCAGGTTGAGATTTTGCAAGAAGTTGTGGTTCACAAATGAAAAAGAAATGATAAGAGAAGAGGAAGATGTTATTTTGATAAGTTGAAAATAAATTAGGTGGATAAAAATCATCAACTATATGATGGGCATGTTACGTTTGAACCCTATTTGGGTGGGCAAAGGACAAAAAAACCCTAATTTTTTTTTTCAACTATTGCTTAGATCCACTCAAATTATGTATGTTGCAATACTTACTTGTCAATCCAATCATTCTTAGAACATAGATGGTATTTGTAGCGCATTTTAAAATTGTGAATCTCTATACCAACATATAAAATTTTAAAATAAAATAAAAATCACATCAATATAGTTTGATGAGGTCTAATTTATGAACTTTTTGCATCCATTGGCAGATACCTCAGCTTCACAGCCTACATTGTTGACTATAATTAGTTGCATAAAAATAGATTTTAAAATTTTGTCCTATACCCTTTTCCCATGCACCATTTAGTTGAAATTTGTTTTCGGCCACTTTTTGTTTTGGATAAAGTTCTACCACTTATTGTTTTATTGTTCGTGTTAGTTTGTAATAATCAAACGAATTTAGATGCATGGACGGTTGGAATTTCATCAATTATTTGGTATATCTTAAAGTTATTGGGTAGATATCTAATCACAGAAACAATAAAAAAGTATACATAATATTTTTCCTTTTTTATCCATCTATAAAGTTATAAAGATCTCTTTAGTTAGATTTCATTTCTATTATACTGTGCTATATTTTGCTACATAATTTCTTTTTGGATTAAAAAGACGCCTTGGTCCATCCACTCGCTAAATACCTCCTGAGTCTATGACCCCGCTACAGGTAGGTCCTTTTTTATTCACCAAAAAAAAAAATTCTTTTTGGAATGTTTATGTGCGGTAATGGTAATTCAAATGATTATATACTCAATTTTATTTTATTTTTTTATTTTTTCATTTTATATAATTCAATTCCTTCATATGAAGACATCGGAGAAACCAATGCCACGGCATCAAGTCTTCCCGCCAGCACTGAGAAAAACTAAAATTTGTCAAAAAATTTCATATATTAGACCAAAGTTTAGGTGGAAAATTGTCAAAAATAAAAATTATATAGAAAAACTGAAATAAAACGCAAAACAAATTTAAAGGAAATATTTTGTAATTTTCCTAAAATTATTTTCTTGCCCCCATAAATTACATTCAAATAAAAAGAAAATGTCTATTTCATTTTTTTCTCCAACAATTTGGCAATTCTTATCTTTTTGACACGGGTTTTAATCTGTGTTTTTTTTTATTTAATGTGTCTAAATGTACTTTTTTTCTTTTTTGAAACAAACCAGTAAACTTTCATTAAACACTAACACCATAACACAAATCAGCAGAAAGTGTAGGAAACAACCAGGAAGGAGCATTCTCCACCCATGCTTCAAAACAATATAAAGATAGAGAGTGCTTTGCTAACAAATGAGCAACTCTGTTAGCGTCCCTAGGTGCAAAGTACAGTGAAAATTAACAAAAGTAGTCAACTTGGCTTTGATATCTGCAACTAAATGAAGCTCCTTCCCCAAATAGTGATTAGAATCTGAAACTAGCCTAACTGCCTCCTTCGAATCAGATCTACTAGAAAACAGGGTCAAAAACAACGGTGAAAAATTGATGTCGTAAGTGTTTACACGACGGACACAAAACTGTCGTCTAATGAGACGTCGTCGATAGTCATAAAACATCGACGACGGTTCAAAATCGACGTCTAAAACCATGCTGAAGCTACGTGGATGTCCACAGGGCAAATATATAGACGACAGTTTAAAATTGGAACCGTCGTCTATTTTTTTTTTTTCTCAGTGGCTTTTAAATAAATTTAAACAAAATTATATTAAATATATTCTAATTACAAAAATCTTATACAAAATTACTAATTAAACCAAAACTCTCATATACAATTTTTCACACAATATATGCACGGGTAGTTCATACATATCATCGAATTTAATACATATTATCGGATTTCATATATATCACCGGATAATTTATACAATTTTCAATTATATACACAATATACAAATTAACAACCAACCTAACAAATACATTCAATATTCAAACTTTTCAATGCACGGATTCAAATATTTTCACGGAATAAGGCATTCACAATTTGTTAAAAACAATTTAAATAGATTGCCGAGTACTAACCTTAAAGTTTTTGTGAAATGAAGAAGTAATCCAACCACAATGGAGAAAATGAGGAACGACGACCACAATGGAGAAGATGAGGAAACGGCGACCACAATGTAGAAGATGAGCAAACAGCGGCGGGTGCTTTAGGATTTCTAAAGGAGTGAGGGCGGGTGCTTTAGGGTTTCTAAAGAAGTGAGGAAAAATTAGAGAGGAAGATGCGTGTAAAGAACAAAACACGAAGTTAAAAACGAAGGTTCTAAGCTAAAACCGTCATTTTTACCCAAATAACACGGCTACAAAACGATGTTGTTTTGATAAAGACGACGGGTCCAGAGCCAGGCCCGTCGTTTTTTTTTTTCGGGGTAAAAACGACGGTTCTAAGCTAGAACCGTCGTCTTTACCCATATAAAGACGAGGGTTCTAGCTTAGAACCGTCGTCTTTATTTTTTTTATTTTTTTTTAAGAATGGGTAAAAACGACGGTTCCTTTAGGAACCATTGTCTATTCTTTACAAAGAGACATGTGGCAACAATGTGGATGCCACGTGTTTTAGGGATTTATAGACGACGGTTTCTTTATAAACCATCGTCTATAATTTAATCAAAAACGACGGTTTTGTTTATAACCGTCGTTGATTTTTTTTTACACGACGGCCCGTCGTCTTTATTACCAGCCAAAGTTAATAACCGTCGTATTAGTGTATCAACGTCGATTTTCTTTGTTAACCGACGTCTATATAAAAATAAGTCCGACGTCGATAGCCTATTTCTGTAGTAGTGAGAGGAAAGTTCACATTCTAAAAATCTCATCTGAACACAAAATTCCAAAGCTTCCTTAATAGCAAGTAACTTAGTTGCCAAAGGTGAAAGAAGTAAATTAAAAGGCTTAGAAATAGCAGCCATCAAACTGCCATTACTGTTACGAATAATTGCACCAAAACCAATAACTCCATTCACCTGAGACACAACTCCTCCATCAACATTACATTTGAACTTGCCAAAAGCAGGGGGAACCCAACTCACATTACTAACCTATTGAGGAACACAACAATCAGCAGCAGAAATCACTTCCAAAAAAGCCTAATGCATATCAGCAACACTCTCACATAAACTTTGATCATTCCTCCCACCTCCACCATGCAAAACATCATTGCGGTGATTCTAACTAGCCTAGTATAAAAGTGAAAATATTTCCTTTGAAAAAGCTGATAATGAATGGAAAATCAAACTGCATAGCTCTTTAAAACAAGAAACACGTACATTCATGTATGGCATCATAAAATCCACCTTCCCCCAAATACTTACCTCATTGGCACATGTCCACAAAGCATGCAAAATAGTTTCATCATCCCTGTGGCATAATGAACAAACACTAGTAGAGCAAATACCTCTATGATATAATAGATGAACACAAGGTAAAGCTCTCGAACAAGCCCTCCAAAGGAAAATTTTAACTTTATTTGGAATAGCCAATTTCCAAATCTCCCGCCACCAAATTTGCTGAGCACCTTCACTCGGACCACTAATCATTAGACCACCCCCAAGCATACGAGCGACCCAATAGCCAGATTTAACGGTATAGTGTCCAGAAGCTGAGTAATGTCATCCTAAGGTATCCTCACAACAGAGACCTCCAACAGGGAGTTGTAAAATTGCAGTAGCCTCATCAATACTAAAGCTACTTTTAATCAACTGTGCATTCCACCCACCCGAAGAAGTCAACAGGTCAGAAACCGTTGCATCCACATCTAAAGTAGGGGATGACAAAACAGCTAGAGAATTAGAGGTATGAATCCAATTATCAGCATAAATCTTTATCCTTTCACCATTGCCCACACGCCACACACAACCTTTTTCAAGCACTTTTCGACCCCACACCAAACTCTTCCACAAATACGAAGACTTCACCCCTAAAACCGCAGACATAAAAGAGCAGTTGGGATAATATTTACCTTTGATGACCCGAGCAGCTAAACTATCAGGATTTTGAAAAGGCACCAACCCTGTTTCGCGAGCAAACCGCGATTAAACTCTTCCAACGATCTAAACCCCAAACCACCAAGAGCTTTTGGTTGGAAAAGATGCTCCCAACTCTTCCAATGGATTCCTCGTCGGCTGCCCATGTTTCCCCACCAAAAACAAGCCATAATACTAGTCAATTTCTTAACCAAACATTTAGGTAATCTGAAATACCCCATAAAATAAGTAGGAATAGACTGCACAATTGCCTTAAGTAAGACCTCTTTACCAGCTCTAGAAAATAATTTAGCTTTCCAACCCATAAGTTTCCTCCAAATACGGTCTTTCAAACCTTGAAAATGCATGGACTTACATCTCCCAATAAGTGTCGGCAAACCAAGATATTTATCATGATCCCTATCTTCATGAATCTCTAAAAATATTTGAATTAGTCGCTTAGTCTCCAAAGGGGTGTTAGGACTAAAAGAAGCCATGGATTTTTACAAATTAATTTTTTGACCTGAAGCAGATTCATATTTTTCCAAAATACTCTTGATATTCTGACAGTTAGCAGTATTTGCATTTGCAAACAAAATACTATCATCAGCAAAAAATAAATGTGTAACTTTTGGACTAAAACGGGCAGCCTGAATACCTGAAAAAACACCCGATGTCACTGCATGTTTTAACAGACAACTAAAACCTTCAGCGCATAACAAAAATAAATATGGTGATAACGGATCACCCTGTCGCAACCCACGCATAGGTTTCACAAAACCATGAGTCTCTCCATTAATCAATATCGAAAAAGAAACCGTGGAAACACACCTCATAATAAGCTCAATCCATGTACTATTAAAACCCATACACTGCATCATAGCTTGAATAAAACCCCACTCGACCCTATCATATACTTTGCTCATGTCCAGCTTTAAAGCAAACAAAAGGTCAGATCCCAAAGTCCGACTATTAATTGTGTGCATAGACTCAAAAGCCACCATAACATTATCCAAAATTTGTCTACTCGGTACAAAAGCACTTTACTCATCAGAAATAATATGAGGCAAAATAATTTTAAACCGATTAACCAAAGTTTTTGCAATAATTTTGTAAAGAACATTGCACAAACTAATGGGTTGAAAATCAGATACTAGAGAAGGGTCATTTACTTTAGGAATCAGGGCTATTAAAGTGTGATTTACCTTCCCGAAATCCCCATGTGAGTTCAAAACATTTAGACAGGTCTCAACCACACTTGGACCTACCACATGCCAAAACTGTTGATAAAATCTCGCTGGCATGCCGTCACACCCCGGCGCCTTGGTAGGAAACATTTGGAAAAGGCTTTGCCGAACCTCATCACCAGTAAAAGGAGTACATAGAAATTGATTCATCTCCATAGGCACCAGCCCATGTACACCATAAAAAACCTCATCACACAGAGAAATCCCACTAGAAGAGAACAGGTCCACAAAATATTGCTCAAAAAGCCCTCCAATATCTTCTTTTCCCTCCACCCATTCTCCCATAGAATTAGTGATCCCTCGGATGGTATTCCTCTTTCGTCGACCATTTGCATGGTTATGGAAAAAATGGGTATTTCTATCTCCTTCCCTAAGCCACGAAGTCCTAGAACGCTGTTTCCACATCATCTCCTCTGTTTCCAACAAATTATTCAAAATTCTCTTAGTCTCACGCAGAGATAATAAATTTTCAGATGTAGGAGGCAACGATTGAAGCCGACCTATAAGTTCCTGATTTTTTTTCAAATCCCGTTGAATAGACTTTAAAGAAATGTGATTCCATTTTTTAAATTGACTAGCACAAACACCAAGATTATTTGAAATCATGTTCATATCAATCATCCCTGTCTTCAAACCCGAAATCCAAGCCGATTCTACCACATTCACGCACTCAGGTTCTTTAGTCCAAACAGCTTCAAAATGAAACCAACGTTCGTATCTAACTTTCTGAACAAAACCATTCAGCAATACCAAAATAGCCTGATGATCAGAAACCGAGTTTGGTAGGTGTTTTACCACAGTATTTAGAAACATGAAAAGACCCTCAACATTCCTTTTTTCATACTTTTTAAATTAAATAGTCTTGGATAAAGGAAAAAAAAACCATATTTTTTTATAACCTTATTTCAATATTAAAATATAACAGAAATATACTATTTCAGTCATATGATTTATAGTAAAAACAGAAAAAATTAATCTATAGATTTATTAAAAGTTCAAAAATCTACGTAAAGAAAAAAAAATATTCATAGAGTATGACAAATAGTTTATTAATAACTTAACGTGGAGTTTGAATTTTCATATTTTAAATTATTCGAGACTTAATAAAATTCAATTTTTTATAGGTACGTTGTCCTAGTTTATTGAAAATTTTGATTATTCAAAGCTTTTGTTAAATTTTTGTTTGATTTAGTTTAGAAGAGATAGGATTCCATTATCATCCGTTTGTAGTTCAAGATCTTTGCAATTTAGTTGATTGGCTTCAATATTGGGCATGCTAGACCTCATGCTAATATGGTATAGAACGAAAAAAAATTATCCTATTCCTGGAAGTACAACTTCTATCACTCACAAACGATGAGATGTATATGCGGATCTTATCCGTTTGTGAAAGACAGGAATTAGCACTCTCGGAAATACGAATTGCACTTGTACAAACACTGCTCTTTATTTGGCCCAAAAATAGGTCGAGTCGTTAATATTGCCACATTGTTATGTGGGTCAGTCTAGTTTAGAAATTCAACTCAAAGTAAAAGAAACTTTTCTTTTTTGGTAACTGACTTAGATTAAAAGGGATTTTATACAGATTTTCATTGGTAGGATAGAATAACTATTCAAATTAAATATTTTTTTAAGCTACTCATGCCTACTGTATCAGCAATTTCAAATCCAAAAAACATATTATGCCCTTATTTCACTTTTTTTTTTTCTTTTTTTTTTTTTCCCTTCCAGT
>QANX01007798.1:0-39751 GCA_003254975.1 Ochetophila trinervis
CGGTTCGACCAGCCGCGAAATCAACCGCTCCACCAATCGCCGGCGCACTTTTGCTGCTTCGGGTTGGTTCCATGTGGGAACCGATGGTCGGTTGCATGTTGTTCAATTTAAAAAAAAAAAAAGAGAGAGAGAGAAAGGAAGAAAGACCCTATTTGCTTACTTGATGATGGACAAAGGAGATTGATCCACGGAAGTTCTGCCAGAAACAAATTGATTCAAATAAAAGGAGAACAAACAAAATATATGAATATAACAAAGATGGAGTTTTTTTTTTTTTTTTGAATTTAAGCTTGCTTGATCACTTACCAGGAGAAATTTGCAGCAAGTTTGGAGAGTGTGCTAACGTGGAGATCACTGCAAAGAAGAAAATAAAAATTGGCAACAAGAAACAAGGCAGCATATTATTTTATTTTTAGAAAAAATTAGTGGAAGATGCATACCCAACCTAAACAGAGGTGTCCGCTAGGTTTGTTTGAAGAATCATATATGTATATATATGGTTTAATTTTGAGGTATAAAATATGAAGTAAAATGTACTTGGAAAGGAGATTTATTTTTGGTATGATATTCACGGTTATTTTTGGAAGCTAAATTTTTGACTATATGGGATTAATGAGTGCTCGGGCTGAGAGTTTTGGAAGGATTTGATATATATGGATTTGATGGATATTTGGCAAGAATAAGAGAGATATTCCTTTATTGAATTTAGTGGTTATACTNTCAGCTTTCATTGAAATAGTCACCTTTTAAAAAAAAAAAAAAAAACAACTTTCATTAATATTAAAAATCGTTACAAAGATCATCCTGGACAGCCTGAACAAGCCAATACTCACATTATTTGAAATTTTCAATAGTGAAATTGAAATTTTTTGTATTTTCAATTGTCACGTTAAACTGCTACTTATTTGAAATTTCTTCAAAAACTTTTTTCTTTATGTTTGTACCATATATTAATTTTTTTAAAAATTAATATTTATTTAAGTTTGATTTTGGAATAGCTTTGTTCCACATCATTTAGAGATGAAAATGCTTTAAAAAATAACAAAGTATAAATGTTTGGTTTAAAAAAATAAATTTGGCATCAGTCCCACATCAGAAGCGCAAAAAGTTTAGTGAGCCACATTCTCCTATATAAATAGAGGATTCACCAACTTTGAAAAGGGACTCGCGCATTCACACACACCAGAAAACATAGACTACTTAGTTTATTCTCGTTAGAATTTACTTCGAGTAGTCAAGTGTTCTAGTTGAAAATTTTAATTAAAAGTCATTTGATCTGAAATGCATTCTGTAACCTTTAATTATTTTGTTCTCAATAATTAATATAATCGTTTTGATTTAAGTCTGATATTAATTGGCGCACATTTTATTTATTTCTTTGGACTGTCATAGGTTCGAAGTGGCACGCCCGCACACTTGAGATGACCGATTGTTAAGTTTTACACCAACATATCTTTTGGCACGCTCGGTGGGACGTATTTTTTCGACTAAGAAAATGGTGCAGACTCGTTCCAAGAATCAGGAATCCGACAACCACGGCGGCATTAGCAGCCGAAATGTGTCGGATGAGGATGGAATTGAAAGGGAAGTTGGCAAGGCTCCGGACACGACAGAGATGTCTACTCAAGATTCGATCCGCGAGCTGTCTCGGAAGATGGAGGCATACTAGGAGACCCAGCAGCAAACGTTGCAAGGAATCTTGGAATTGTTGCGCCAGCAGGTGCAGACAACCCAAGCTGCGTCGAATAGCGCAAGGCCAACTAATGGCCATGAGGAACAACAGGTGCAGGCCTTTCAGGCCGTACCCAATGGCAACACTCCAAGGACTGAGGAACCGGCCTTTCAGGCCAGGTCCAGTGGAAACGATGTAAGGGTTATGCCTGAACGGCAAGTCCAACCTTACATTCCCCCACCGGCAAGGAACAATGTTCCTGCCGGGGGGCATGCTGACAACCAAGGCCAGACCGTGAGGGATGGTCGGGAAAAATATTTAACACAAGCTTTTCAGACTGTACCCAACGTACATGGAGGGAGAGCGAATGTTCCGACATATGAAAACCTGCCGGCTCGGAACCAAGTTCATGGCGGGGGGCATGCGGAACATTTTGGACAAAACTACAGGAATGGACATTATGATGCCCATTCTTACCAAGCAAACTTCCACGCCCCAGCGCGGAGGAATGGACCTAACTGGATGAACCACGGCCAAGGCATAGACCGGGAAGCGTTGAGACCATCATCCAAGAGATGATGGGTACTGCATTCAGACGAATCGGCCGCCCGTCCTATAGGAGGCCGTACCCTGACGTTTTTGACCGGTTTGAATTTCCTAGGGGATTCAGGTTTCCTGACTTCACCCTATTTTTTGGTGAGGAAAGACAATCCACCGTGGAGCACATAGGCCGTTTCACTATCCAATGCGGAGAAGTAGCGGCCAATGATTTCCTAAAGCTGCGACTATTTGCTAACTCTTTGACAGGTCCAGCTTTCACCTGGTACATCAACTTGCAGCCAAACTCGATCCATAGCTGACAAGAATTGGAGCAGAAGTTCCATGAGCAATTCTATAAGATTGAGCCGGAGATTTCCATGGTTGACTTATCGCGCTTGCGTCAAATGGATGGAGAGTCGGTGCAGTTATTTATAACCTGATTCAATAAGGCAAGGATCATATGTCACCTGGACATACCGGAGCAGGAGTTCGTCAAGCTAGCACAAGGCGGACTGAGCTACAAACTTCGAAAGAAGTTTGAGGGGACATAATTCCATGACTTGTTCGAGTTGGTCTCTCTGGCCACTCGATATGAAAGCATCCTGAATGAGGAGTAGCAGAGGAAGAACTCATCCAGAGGGTCATACTACAAGGACCCGAATACTGAAATTCACTTGGTGGAAGCTGAGGACCAAGAAAGCGGAGATGGAACATTTGAAGTGGATGCGGCGGAAGTAATAGCCACACATCCACATGTTTGCAAGGCTCTTGCTAGACCAGTAAGGAGCCAGAAAGTTCCACAGCTGGTGATGGACACGAGAAAGAATCAGGCATAACTAGAGAATGTCTACAGTTTCGACATCTCTAAAGCTGATCAGATTTTTGACTACCTGCTGGCCGACAAGGTAATTAAATTACCTGACGGCCATATCCTGCCAACAGCTGAAGAGATGAAGAAAAATCCATACTGCAAATGGCATGGTACGTGGTCGCATCAGACTATCAATTGCGTGGTCTTCAGGAATGCTATCCAAACGATGATTGACAAACAAGCGTTAAAGTTTCCAGAAAAAAGAAAGGAGATAATGCAAGTGGATAACAACCATTTCCCATCGGCCGAAGTGAACATGGTTTCGGCCAACATTTCGGGCTTGATAAAACCCAGAGTTAGGGTGGACCTGCGACAAATGTCATCTGGAGGAATTTGGAATAGAGATGTCAAGCTTAGAAAGGACTATTCGGTCGAATCTCTTTATAAGGTGCTTTGTACTCGGTGCAAGCATGAGGTTGAGGACAAATGAATAAAGGAATAAAGCGTCCGGCCAGGAATCAGAAACTCAACGTGACAAAACCACCAATGGAAAGTCACAACCAATGGAAAGTGCACTGTTACAACACCACCTTTGGCCGGCCATATCTCACTATTCCGGTGGAGTTAGGGAGCGTGCTTGGTACCGTTGGAAAGCTGGTGCGACGATCTACATTTTGGTACCGAGTTTAACGCCGGAAACTGCCGTATCACGCCGGAAAACTGCCGCAAAGTCTCAGAAAAACCACCCCGAGGCAGTCACCTTTCCGGCTAGATCTACTCCGATCGCCGGCGAGTGGGACGACACAGCCACCACCACGAGCTTCAGAACATGCCGGCGACCAGATCTGCACTTTCCCGAGCTCCAACGACCACCACACGCGCCCCACGCGCCGCCCACGCGCCGCCGTGACCGAGCCTCACGCGCCGCCACCGTTTTGCTCCACCGCCGGCGAGTGGTTGCTCACCTCCCGTCCCAACGCGTTCCGGGGGTCGTGGGCAAGCTTGCTGTCCAGTCAATTTGACCCAATTTCGGTTGGATTTGGAAACGCCCAATTCCGGTTGAGGTCCGATCTTCCGGGATCGTTTCCGATCAATTGCTACAACGAATCTTGAAATTGAAGGTAGTTTCTCGTTCCTTGCATCTTCAATTTCGTTTCGGTATAAAGTTTGTTGAAATCGGACTTGAGACGGAGTAATTCAAATTTTGGGGATTTTTGCCGTTAAGGGCATTTTTGTAATTTTCGAAAATATTGGGATATTTTCGTAATTACTGAAAATGTTGGGCAATCTTAGTATTTAGTGTTTTAATCTTGTATTTGGAGGCTTAGAGGATTCTACGAGCCTTTGGTTAATTTTTCGGTTTTTTTTTAAAAAGTTATTTTCGGTAAATTCTTTTAGGTGCTCGTACGCGATCGAGGGCTGGACCGGAGATCCAGCAGGAGCACGCTTCAGACCTGTGAGTGCATTTATTTTCTAAATCATTTGGGAATATATGCTATATTTGATTTCATTTCTATTAATTTGTTTTGATTGAATTTTCTTGTGCATTTAAATTAAGATTATTAATATGTTTTATGATGATTTAAATATTTGCATGGGTTGATTTTATGATTTGATAGATTTCATATTTATTGGAATATTTATGAAATTTGTGTTTTAATTGGTTGTTTAGCGAATTTGAAATGTTTTGGAGATTTTACGATATTGTGGAAATTTGGTGATTTTAAAGAAAAATTATGGCTTTGTGAAATTTAAGAAAATTTTGGGGCAAATTTTTAATATTCGATATAATTGTTGCTTTTCATAAATTCTGTTAAATAGAAGATTTTGGAAAATTGTTTAAAATTAAAAGGATTTGCAAAATGGTTTTAAAAATAAAGGATTTGAAAAATTGATGATATCATGGATGATTTTATAAATGATTTTGAGGAGTACCACACTGTATCGAGATGTACCGAGTTATATGAGTTCTATGCGCGCTATTATTATTATTATTATTATTATTAATGTTATATATGCCATCCTCTGCTGCGGACACGTGTCGAGAGAGAGATGATGAGGATCCTGCCATGACGGATTTGGGACGCCGATTCGTTGTGATGACTGAGCCCCCCTCCCCCGCCTGTGACGCCGTCAGGACGCTGAGGGTCACACGGCACGATATATGCTGTGGTACCGGTTGGTTTTATGATGGTTCTGATTCATTGCGGATTTTATACCGGATTTGGTTTTATATTGATTGCTGATTTATACCGGTTGATTTTATGATGGTTCTGATTCATTACGGATTTTATACCGAATTTGGTTTTATATTGATTGCTGATTTATACCGGTTGATTTTATGATGGTTCTGATTCATTACGGATTTTATACCGGATTTGGTTTTATATTGATTGATTTCTGATTTTAAATTGATGGTTTGATTTTATGGATTGTGGCCTATGCCTTTGGTTTCAGATTTTGATCCATTTGCTTGATCGTTTATGAAATTATGTTTGACCATCAATTAATTATTATGGATTTCATTTATGTTTTTTTAGTGTATGGTACGTGATTTCGATAATTGTTTTAAATTACGTTTTCGCTCCTAAACCGTTTTTATTGATTTAATGATTTGGGGTAAACCGAGGGTTTTGCGAAATGATTTTCAAAACGGGGAACCTTTCAACTGAGTGACGTGAGGTTTGAGTGTAAAGGTTTTAACGGCTGAAATTGTATTTTGTAGTTATCTAGGAGCACTCACGGAGATATTTATATCTCACGTTTTGTTATTTTTACTTCGTTCCCTAGGTCCTAGTTGCAGGTTCCCGTGGACTACCATCGGCATTTCGCATCGGCATCGCATCCGCTTATCGCATCTGTTTATTACTTCTTCTTATGTATTAGACTATGATCTTATTATGTTCATGTTGGATTTGTATTATTTATATTTTTGTCTATCACGCTTAGTGGCTCTGTCATTTCCACCTACTTCATATATTGTTTCTTAATTATTCAGCATGACTCGTTGATTTATTGTGGTGCTTATTTTATCTACTTTTCGTTCATATCTTATTTACTATTCGTCCCATTATTGTTTATTTGTTTATTTGATTATTATCCCCTTTCGGAGGAGGATTCTGTCGGTTGCCCCGAGGAGTTCTGGTGGAATCTTCCTCATGCGGGGCCTCTCCGGTTATTCTGGAGGAATTTCCGGGGCGGGTCCTGTCACCGAAGTTGCAGAAAGAATCAGGGAAGCTGAACAATCGACACCATGAGGGGGAAGGTGAGCCAAAGCTCCAAGTTACTTTCTCCAGAAACCATCCGACAAGATTGGTTTCTCAGAAGATTGAGGAATCGAAAACTTTTAAGCCACATGCTATGGAGGTAAATCGTTGGTATTGTGCGGGATATAAGCCTTATCATTTGCTTAATAAAATCTAGAAGAGGTGGATGCATCGCCAGTATGCTGAAAGTCGGATAGTAGGTCGACGGGATAAGCAAAAGGATGGTATCATGTCATATAAGTTGGAGTCGTGTCTTGACGACGTGGATGGAAGACATGAGATCGCAGGTCTATCCAAGAAAGTCAGCACCTTATCTGGAGCTCTACGGAGGAAGAAACCCATAAAAAGATGGATCCAAAAGCAAAGTACAGAACTTCAGTCGTGCTTGAAGAACATGGACGATTGTCCGATGGAAGAAGACATAGTTGTTTCTTTAGCCGTCAAGCCATCAACGATCAAATTTGGAACTATGGATGAGGTGATGATCAACGCAATTGTCGTCTTGCCTTTGTCATTTGGATCCCAGTTTCAGCTGGCATGATAAATCAGAACGTTGTCCAGCGGAAGTCATGATCTGAAAAAAATTCGAACGCAGTGTAAGATGTCAGATCGGATGCTGGAGAATATGATACTGGGGGGCAATGCCTTGTATATGTAACATCAATAAGTCAGAAAATTAAGTCGAAAATGTATACGGCCATTCACTATAATTTTAGCTGGCCATTTTAGACCGCTTTTAAGGTCGAGTCAAAGAACTCGGCTGAAATTCAAAAATCCACGGCTAACCTATTCAAATAGATATAATATGTAGGTATAAGGGAAAGTAAGCAGGTCAAAAGACTGTTTGTCTACTAACCGTCAAAAGATTATCGTGTCGAGATGACCCGACATAAAGTTGAATTCATTTCCTTCAAAATTGGCTGGATGCAGTTGGGTCATGTCAGCAATGTAAGAAGCTGGAGTATGCAAAGAAAATTCAATAAATATTCGGCATCAACAATCTCGGCGACGTCGTCAGAATTGATGAAATTTGACAGGGAACACAGACAAAAGCATGTTAAAAATATCCAGATGAAGTTGAAGTGGAGCAGAAGAAGTGCAAACCAAACTCCAAAGATGTATCATCGGCAAGATCCTCGATTGGATGAATAAGATTCTTATTTACCTACATAAAATAAATAAAAATAAGAAAATTACCAGCATCCAGCGTGTCAAGCCCACGCGTGTTCAAGCCCGCTTCCAAGCTCTCGTGCCAAGTCCAAACCTGCAACGTCCTGCCCAGCTCGCAAGCAAAGCCCGCATCTCAGCTCCAGCCCACGCGTCTCCGCTACAGTAATGCAGCCTCCATCCGCGTCCAGCCATCCAAGCCCGCGTCCGCGTTGAGCCCGTGTCAATCCTGCAGCGTTTCGTGCCAAGCCCAGCCGCGTCTCCAGCCCACTTCCAAGCTGCAAACCCAGCTGCCTCGCCCAGCCCAGAAGCCCGCATCCGCGTGCCGTGGCCTGTGACCGTTTCTCTAGCTCCAAGCCCGTTTTGCCGCGCCCAAGAACAAGGCCTGCTACATTCACAACCCGCGTGGAGCCCAGCAGTCGTGCCCGTTTCGCCAGTCCAGCAGCCAAGGTCCGCTTCCAGCCCGCTCCGCGCGCCTGATTTCAGCCCTCCAGCCCAGCAGCGCTCTGGTCCGCGGCCTGTGCCCGTTTCGCCAGCCCAGCCCAGCAGCTCAATCCCCGTGTCTAAGTTTCCAACATACTGTAGATCGTCTCCTCCTTGTTGCCGCTGAAACGCCGCTCCTTGCTGCCGCTGAAACGCCAATCCTTTCTACCGCTGCAACGCCACTTCTCGCCGCCGTGTGCAAAGCCCGTCATCACCGCTGTGCGCAAAGCCAGTCCACACCAGCCACTGCGAACTCAACCGCACCACTGCGAAACAAATGCCGTTGCTGCGATTCCGCGTCGGCCCGCCACGGAATCAACTGATCTGCTAAGCTCCGGGATGAGCCTCCACCATTGAAACCGAGATAAGTCTCTCCCAAGCCGACACACCTTTGTTGCTTCGGTTTGGATTTGAGATGGAGTTCGTATAGAAACCAATGTTCGTTTGCATGGATGCATGGCCGGTAGAGAAATAAAAAAAAAAAGAAAAAGAGTTCGGTTTCGTTTACTTACTTGAAGATTGGTTTGACAGCTTGGAGCTCACTGCAAGGAAGAAGACAAGGTTATAGTTTGATAAAGGAAGTTCAGCAGATTGTACTAAAGAGAATTAGTAAAAAGCATACATAATTTAAAACAAATGGTGTCGGCTAGGTTGATAAAATATACATATATATATGTATATTGTGCTTGAAATCTATGGAACGGAAAGTGCGGCTTGGAAGTAAAAAAGGAAAAGAAACGGTGAAGATTTTGGAAAGAAGATCAATAATAAAGGATTGCTAAAATTGTGGGCAATGAGAAGCCAAATTTTGGAAAGGATTTTGGCCATAATTACTCAATTTTGGGTGCCATATTTTGGGCGGCCGCATGAATATATCATGGAAATCAAAATTAAAGGTGTTGCATGGACATTATCTGGAATGGATGAATTGGCTCAAGGACTGGAGAGATGTAAACTGGTCAAATATTGCTTTGCAATTTTATTTATGTTAAACAAAATTACAAAGCAAGGGGGGCAATGCTTGGACCATATATTAATTTTTAAGAAAATTAATATTTATTTAAGCTTGATTTTGGAATAGCTTTGTCCCACATCATTTGGAGATGAAAATGCTTTGAAAAATGACAAAGTATAAATGTTTGGTTTAAAAAAATAAATTTGGCATCAGTCCCACATTGGAAGCGCAAGGAGTTTAGTGAGCCACATTCTCCTATATAAATAGAGGATTCACCAACTTTGAGAAGGGACTCACGCATCCACACACACCAGAAAACATAGACTACTTAGTTTATTCTCGTTAGAATTTACTTCGAGTAGCAAGTGTTTTAGTTGAAAATTTTAATTAAAAGTCCTTTGATCTGAAAGGCATTCTGTAACCTTTAATTATTTTGTTCTCAATAATTAATATAATCGTTTTGATTTAAGTCTGATATTAATTGGCGCACATTTTATTTATTTCTTTGGACTGTCATAGGTTCGAAGTGGCACGCCCGCACACTTGAGACAACCAATTGTTGAGTTTTACACCAACACTTTATAAATAAATTTGCATCATATTTAGTAGTCCAAAGGTAAATAAGTTAGTCATTTCGGAAGCAACCTAATGGCAATTGGTAAAGACACTGTTTTTTCATGTAATTTTCTATGTTCAATCCTTTTTCTTCATTGTTCATTGTGTCTTCCTCTGCTGATGCTTTTGAGTTTTGATGCTTAGGCTTGAAGTTTAAGTAATGTTGCCAATCATGAGCTTCCTTATTACTAGTATATAAGTAAATTAAAAAAAAAGAGTAAATTTGTAGGACTAAAAAAAAACTTTCTAATTGGTTGAAAAATATTCAATAAAGTGTTTGGACCATATATTAATTTTTTTAAGAAAATTAATATTTATTTAAGCTTGATTTTGAAAAATAGCAATGGTCCTATATTATTTGGAGATAAAAATGCATTGGAAATGACAATGTATAAATGTTTGGTTTAAAAAATAAATTTAGCATCAGTCCCACATCGGAAGTGCAAGGAGTTGGTGAGCCACACTCTCCTATATAAATAGAAGCTTTACCAATATTTGAAAAGATCCCGGCGCATCAACACACAAATACAACATAGACTGCTTAATTTATTCTTGTTAGAATTTACTTCGAGTAATCAAGTGTTCTTAGTGTGTTTTAATTAAAAATTTTATTAAAATGTCATTTGATCTTAAAGACATTTGTAACCTTCTAATTATTTTGTTCTCAATAATTAATATAATCGTTTGATTAAGTTTGATTTAATTAGAGCACACTTTATTTTTTTTGGATTGTTATAGGTTCGAAGTGGCACGTTCGCGCATTAGAGACGACTGATTATTGTGTTTTTATACCAACACATCTTTTGACACGCCCGATAGGAAATTTTTTTTTTCGACTGAGAAAATGGTGCAGACTCACTCAAAGAATCAGGAACCCGACATCCACGGCACCATTAGCAGCTAAAACATGTCGGAGGAAGATGGAAACGGAAGGGAAACTAGCAAGGCTCCGGACATGACAGAGATGTCCACCAAGGATTCGATCTGTGAACTATCCCAAGAGCTTAAAGAGAATCACCGGAAGATGGAAACATTTTAGGAGACTCAGCAACAAATGTTGCAAGGAATCATGGAACTGCTACGCCAGCAGACGCAGATAACCCAAGCTGCGGCGAATGGACCAAGGCCGACTAACGGCCAGAAGGAACAAAAGGTGCAAACCTTTCAGGCCGTACGCAATGGCAACACGACAATGACTGAGGCACCGACCTTTTAGGCCAGTCTAGTGGAAACGATGTAAGAGCTATGCCTGAACGGAAAGTTCAACCTTACATTCCCCCACCGGCTTGGAACAATGTTCCTGCTAGGGGGCATGCTGACAACTTAGGTCAGAACGTGAAGGATGGTCGAGAAGAACAGATGACGCAAGCTTTCCATGTTGTACCCAACGTACATGGAGGGAGAGCAGATGTCTAGATGTACCATAACCTACCAGCTCGGAACCAAATTCACCATGAGGGGCATGCAGTGCATTTTGAACAGAACTACAAGAATGGACACTATGATGCCCATGCCTATCAAACAGACTTCCACGCCCCGGCGCGGCGCGGAAGAATGCACCAAACTAGATGAATCACGGCCAATGCATGGATCGGGAGGCCATCGAGACCATCATCCAAAAGATGATAGGTCATGCATTCAGAAGGACTGAACTCCCGTCTTATAGGAGGTCGTATCCCGATGTTGTTGATCAGATTGAATTTTCTAAGGGATTTAGGTTTCTTAACTTTACCCTTTTTTTCTGGAAAAGATAGACAATCTACTATGGAGCACATAGGTCGCTTCACCATCTAGTGCGGAGAAGCAGCGACCAGTGATTTTCTAAAGCTGCGACTGTTTGCTAATTCTTTGACAAGTTCAGCTTTCATGTGGTACATCAATTTTCAGCCAAACTTAATTCATAGCTGGCAAGAATTGGAGCAGAAGTTTCATGAGCAGTTCTACATTATTGATCCATAGATATCCATGGTTGACTTATCATGTATGCGACAGATGAATGAGAGTCGATGAAGTTATTTATAACTTGATTAAAAAAATGCGAGGATTAGATGTCACATGGACATACCAGAAAGGGAATTCGTCAAGTTAGCACAAGGCAGACTAAACTACAAACTCCAAAAGAAACTTGAGGGGACAGAGTTCCATGTCTTGTTCGAATTTTAGTCTCTCAAGCCACTTAGTATGAAGGCATCTTTAAGGAGGAGTACCAGAGGAATAATTTGTTCAGAGGGTCATACAACAAGGACCAAAATACTGAAATTCACGTCGTCGAGGCTGACGACCAGGAAATTATTGAAGGAGCAGCTGACATTTACACGGTAGAAGTGGTGGCCACCCGTCCGTACGTTTGTAAAAGCTTTGGCTACACCGACAAAGAACCAGATAGCTACTTAACTAGTCATGGACATAAAAAAAAATTGGGTCGAACCGGAGAAGGTCTACAGTTTTGACATCTCCAAAGATGATCATATTTTTAACTACCTGCTGGCCTACAAAGTAATTAAATTACTTGACAGTCATATCCTGCCAACAGCTAAAGAGATGAAAAAGAAGTCATACTGCAAATGGCATGGCATGTGGGTGCATCAGACTGTCAACTGCGTGGTTTTCAAGAATGATATTCAGGCGATGATTGACAATTGGGCATTAAAGTTTTATGAGAAAGGAAATGAGATAATGGAAGTGGAAAATAATTCTTTACCGTGGGCTAAAGTAAGCATGGTTTCAGCGAACATCTCAGACTTGACAAGACCTACGATCAATGTAGACTTGGGACATACATCAAGTGGACAAATATAGAAGGAGGACGTCAAGCTTAGAGATGAGTATTTTACCCAAAAGATTGAATCACTCGCTAAGTTGCTTAGTACCCGATGCAGACATGATGCCAAAAAGGAAAAAAATAGGCGTCATGCAATAAATCATAACATGTTCAAGCCACTGATGGAAAGACAAAGCCAAAAATCAGTGTTCCAAAGCTCAGTTACTAGGATGCATTACGGACATGGAGAATGGAATTGTCGACGCTAAGGGAATCAAGCAGATCTGAAAATCTATGTCCATTTTTTCAGGGACTATCGAACAAGATTGGTTTAGCAGAAGATTGAGAAGGCAAAAACTTTCAAGCCACCTGCTATGGAGGTAGATTGTTGGTATCGTGCAGTATATAAGTCATATCAACCGCTTACCAAGACCCAAAAAAGGCATATGCAACGCCAGCATGCCAAAAGTCGAACAATAATAACAGCTCCATCGGAGAAGAAAAATGATGGTATCATGCCAAATGAGTTAGAGTCCTGTCTCGACGACCTAGATTGAAGACGTGACATTGCAACTCTATTCAAGAAAGTCATCATCTTATCTGGAGTTCCACGAAAGAAAAAACCCTTAAGGAGATGGATCAGAAGGCAAAGTGTAGAAATTCAATCGTGCTTGAAAGACATAGATAATAATCCGGTGGAAGAAGACATAGTTGTTTGTTCAACCATCAAATCATCAACAATTAAATTTGGAACCATGGATAAAGTAATGGTTTAAGCAGTCGTCGTTTTGCCTGTCATTTGGATCCTAGTTTCAGTTGGCATGATAGAATAGGAATATTGTCAAGCAAAAATTCACGATTTAAAAGAAATTCGGATGTAATATAAGTTCTCAAATTGGATGTTGGAGGTTATGATATTGGGGGCACTGCCTTGCAAATGTAACATCAACAAATTAGAAAAATTAAGCCGAAAAATCTACACGCCCATTGGATGCAATTTTAGATGGTCGATTCATGGCGCTTTCAAAGCCATGTCAAAGAACTCAGCTAAAAGTCAAAATCCANCCCCGAGGGGTTCTGGTGGAATCTTCCTCAGGCGGGGCCTCTCCGGGAAATCCGGAGGGATTTCCGGGGCGGGTCCTGTCACACTAATCATCAAAGGATTGCCCTGTCTGATTGATTCGATATAACGTAGAATTCATTGCGTTCAAAATCAGTTGGATGCAGTTGAGTCGTGACTACAATGTAAAAAGCCAAAGTAAGCAAATAAAATTCAAAAAAATTCGGCATCAGCAAATACGTTGCCGAAACAGTCCAAGTCATGAAATATGATGAAATATGTCAATGGACATTGATAAAGATATGCCAAATATATTCAGAGATATATAGTAAAGCCGAAGAAGAGCAAGTCAAACTTTAAAAACGTACCATTGGCAAGATCTTTAATTGGGTATATAAAACTTAAGCACCTAAAAAAAAAAATCTGTCAAAATCTCCTCCAGTTGTGCCGCGTCCAGCCTGCCTAGCCCAGCTCGTGTCCAGAATGTCAAGCCCGCGTCCAGTAAGCTGCACATCCAAGCCTGCATCCAGTGCGCAGCCCAAGCCAAGTCCAGCGAGTCCAGCCCGTGTCCATGCGAGCCCAGCCCGAGTCAGTCCGGGTCCAGCTGCGTCCAACTTGTCTCCAGCGGGCTCCCAGTGGTCAACCCGTGTCCAGCCCATCAGTCCAAGTCTAGCCGAGCCCAGCGATGAGTCCAGCCCGTCTCCAGCGCGCGCCCACCAGTCAGCCCGTGCATCCAAAGCCAGCCCACGTCAAGACTCAGCCTCCAGCCAAGCCCGCGATCCGAGCCAAGCCCAGCGTCTCCAGCGTTTCCAAGCCCAATGCTCAACGCGTCCAGCCCTGCTGAGTTGCTTCTTCTTCGCCGACTCCTCTGTTGGCCGCCAAAAAAAATAAATGTCAATAATAAGTTTAATAAGGACGCTCGCAGCCACATCCATTGAGGGCTTTCCACTGTTATTATTCAATCTAGATGATACTGTGATGGCGTTAGCATCTGGTGACAACATCTCAGAGGAAATTGCAGCAATAACCTCAGCAGGATTCAATCGCAAAGGTTGTTGCTCACTGTAGTGTCGATATTGGAATAATGGTTTAGCACGTGGACGGAATGTGCTCCCTGGAGAATCCTCCCATACTTGATGAGGGCCTGCTCTAGTGTGCTTAGATGCTGTTATTGCTCGAGAAAAGGCATTTCAGCAGTTCCATAATATATCCAGGGTGTGTCGCAGAAAGAGAGAGAGAGAGGGTTTTCTGTAAAATCAAATTGGAAGCTGTGGTAATCGTTTGGAAAGAATAAAAATTGCAGATTTTTGGTGGTCTCGGCTTGTTAAGGAATATATTGTATCCAAGTATGTCTAATAGATTTGATGTACAAGGGGAAATGGCTTCATTTGCATTCCCTGATTGATTCCACATGAGATGGGTTCTTTTAAGGCAAATTGAGAATGGGGAATTTAAATATATATATATATATATATATACTTGGATAGAAGAAGGAAAATGTTGCGTGGAACATTTGTTGGCAATTTTCTCGATTCATGATTTGATATGCGTTTAAACTCCAAATCATAAAGATCCCGTATCATATGGAGAGAAATGATTCATAATGTCAAAATATGAATATGAATATGAAAAAAAGCAAAGATTGAGGATAGTGCAAAATTTAGGAGGCTGGAATACCTAAGAAAGACATAACTTAAAACTTGCTTATATTGAAGTACTTATAATTGGAAAAAGTAGATCACTGAATCTTTGATGGTGTGGATAGTTTTTTTAAAAATATATATATATATATATATATTAAATTGGCATATGACAAGTCTTGGCAATCATGATGAAATATATTCAAGACTAAAAGAATCAATACTGCTTGCAATTTTGTCAATAAAATTACAAAGCAAAAGAAGTAATGTTTGCACCATATATTAATTTTTTAAGAAAATTAATATTTATTTAAATTTGATTTTGAAAAATAGTAATTGTCCTATATTGTTTGGAAATGGAAATGCATCGGAAATGACAAAGTATAAATGTTTGGTTTGAAAAATAAATTTAGCATCAGTCCTACGTCGGAAGAGTAAATAGTTGGTGAGCTACATTCTCCTATATAAATAAAAACTTACCAACATTTGAATAGATCCCCGCGCATCAACACACAAATACAACATACATTACTTAGTTTATTCAGTCAAGTGTTTTTAATGTGTTTTAGTTGAAAATTTTATTAAAAATTTATTTAATTTTAAAAGTATTTGTAACTTTCTAATTATTTTATTCTCAATAATTAATATAATGATTTAATTAAATTTGATTTAATTGGTGCACATTTTATTTGTTTAGACTGCTATAAATTCGAATTGGTACGCTCCTGACTGATTATTATATTTTTATATCACCGGAAAGTAAAACATGTAGTTTTTTATGAAGGTCAATTATACTAGATAGAATAAAAGAATGGATTATATATTGTGTACAAAAAAAAAAAGCAGAAAATTGCTGTGTCCTGCAGTGCATCCAAAGAAGACTCTTTAATAATGGCAATCCAAACGGAGGTTCGATTTTTGGCAATTGAAGTCAAATTTTTAGGCATTCACAGGTCAAAGGTTTGACCTATACCTTTCTCAGCAAAGAAAGAAAAGTTTGACCCACACGCTTTTGTGCATTTTCAAGAGAAAAAAGAAAGGAAAATGAAAAACAAAACAAAATATATTTTCCCTATTTTTAGCTTTCCTATTTCCTATAAGAAAAATTTTGAGTTATTTTGGCATGCAGAGATAGAGCCATACAAACCCAGAGTTCTATATTATAGGCCTGAATCAGTTCTATATATAATGCATATTGTCATTTTCAAAAGGATTTTATTTCATCTTTAACAAATCTAGAAAATCTAAAAAATAATTAATAAAAAATAGCAAGCTAATCTCCAAAGTGCTGTATAGTTCAATAGATATTCATGCTTATAAGCTGCAGAATTTTTACCTCCAATATGAATCAAAATTGTTTATTTTTTTGGTAATTAATCAAAATTGCTAATCGATAGTTTTAGCTATCAATAATAGAATTAATTGGAAAACTTTGTTTTGAAAGATCAAATTACATTTCGTCTGCTCCAAGAATACAAAATCTTTAATGATCCACACCAACCACAAATTCAACATAATTAAAACAAAAACAAAAAACAAAAATTACAAACCCATCTCCACAATCCAAAAAAAAAAATTATTGTGAAGATCAGAAGAAGAGAAAGATAAAGAAGCAAAAAAATGAAACTTATTCAATGAATTTTAATCACTATTCAACACCATTTCCATGGATTTTATAGTGATTTATGCCTCTGCATTCTCATCTCTTCATAAAACCTCTCGATGAACCTCTCAGCTTTTAAGTCAATTGAATCGTCTTCATCCTCCCAATCCAACGGCTCCAACAAAGCTCCTTGTTTTCTGTCATTTTCCATGGCAGGCAGAGCTTGCAGAGAGTAATCTCCATCTCCATCTCTCAAGCTACGTAAACATCTGCAAAGAAAGAACATTGAGTATACCCGTTGCAGACCTCCATAGCGAACAGGCTTTCTTCGGTAGTACTGATGAATAAGAGGACTATTAGAAGGAGAAAATTGGTATTCTCCAAAAAACCCATAATTGTAATGCTTCATAAGCTTGCACTTCTTCAACTTCTGAGATTTCTTAAGCAAAATGAGTTTTGGGATAATGGGTTTTCTCATCTTGGCAATGATAATGGAAACCTTGAGCAGATTTGACGAAAATTTCTGAAAAACGGGTAATCTTTTTCTGGGCATTTTTGGTTGAACCTTCAAAAGATTGAATACCCCTTTTTTGGGTTGAAAAAGAAAGGTTGATTCTTGGATCTTTGGAAGAGCTTCTCCGTTTGAGCCATGAATTGCAGTGGCATTTAAGAGTACAAAAAAGGTGAACGTGAAATTTGCAGATCAAAGTATAGTGGTGGGGAGCCTAGCTGTAAAAAGATGGCATGGTCGGTTGGATTTTGGACTTATTATTATAAAGGATTCAGAAGAGATAGCCGTTGCAAACCCAAATGGGTTTCACTTCCCTCTATATTTGAAGTTTGAATCTTGACCGTACGAAAGCTTAGGAGAATAAGGATATATTCTTAAGGATGTACTTTTTAGTGAGAAATATTTTATAAAAAGTTTTTATAGACACATTTATATGTACTAAAAACATACACATTTTTTTTTTTTGGCGTCATTGGTTAATTACATTTTTTTTTTTCGTATTAATTACTTGGTTAGATTTCACTTTACGTACATAGTTTTCTGTATGATTAAAAAATGATGAAGTTTGTTTTAGAAGTAAAGGGTTTAGATTTATTTTTTCTTTTGCAGGATTAAGGTAGGATGGAGCTATTAAGTTTTTTTTTTCCTTTTTTTTTTGGACAATAGTAACAATTAGGAGAAAAAAAAATCTCACCTAAGGCAAGTTTTGAATTTTGAATTTAAGTGTATCCTTTATGGTTTTAGAGAATCTCCAAAACTTAAGTGGATTGTGATCTATGTTGCACATCAAATAGAAAATATTAATGCTGATGTGGGATAATGTCAATTTGTAGATAGTAAATTTTAAAAGTTACTTCCAATAGTTTTTATTAAAAATTTAATTAATTGATAATGTGTATTACTTTTAAAATTATAATTAAAAATTAAACATATAATTAAAATATAATAAACTGAAAAATAATAATCAAACAAACAAAAAAAAGAACAAAAATTGCTGGTGAGATTCAAACGATGAAGACTGATAGCAAACCAAAAAAAAATAATTTTACCTTGTCTCTGCACCTCCCGCTGACTATAGCTGTTGGGAAATATCTGGCGATGTCTCTCACAGCTTTTCTCATCTGCCAAACAAAACCTTATTAATAAACCAGCCAGAAAATAATAATAAGGAGATATGAGGAGAAAATTTGCATATTTAATGGAAGTACTTTTCTGGGAAAACTTGAATGGGGAGATAGAACAGAGAACAGATCTCATTGGACATGAAAGCTCGATCTGGGTCTTCAACAATGGGGGAGAGGGTACCATCGTAATCAAATTTGATTGACACCAAATTTGCCATTGCCATTTTTTGACATTGGATCCCATAACAATAGAATATTTGGATTCTGGATCTCATAATCTTTTATTATTAAAAATTATTAATCGTGTTTTGATGGTAAAAAATAAAACTAATAATTTAGATAATGCGTTAATACGATTCAAAAATAACTTACTAATTAATTTATTAGTGTCAGTATAATTAACAAAATTATAAATAGGTCACTAATAAACAATTCACTTCACTCGAAACTAATACAGATAAATTAAATTAATAAATATATATTTTTAATATTAAAATAATATAAATAATAATATTTTATTTAAATAAATTAAACATATCAACCAATTTATTTTAACATAATTAATAAACAAATAAAAAATGATACATCAAAATGAATTATAATAAAAAATAAATCTCATCACCATTTAATAATATTTATAACTTAGCAATGTTATTTTTTACATACAATGCACATGCTAAAATAGTAAAATTTAACACCATTGTAAAGTTCATGCCAATGTCAAACTACAGAATTGTCAAAATGGTTTTTATTAATAAAATAAAAGTGTACAAAAGAACCTTCAAATCCGGTCCAAATGACCGAATTTGGGCGGGCAACCCAGGTTGCGGGTTGAGGGATATTTTACCCCATACTCGACCGACCGGCCCTATTTATATATATTTTTATTATTATTTAAGCTTATTTACATTAGTGCTTCTCAATTTTGAGCTGTATAATAATTTATTTTTAAATTTTTAATATTGACGGTTATATTTTTTTGTTAGTGATAAACGATATTATAGTACTCATTATTCAGTCAATATTCATAAAAAATAAAAGTCAAATTCTTTTATGTGCAATGTTCATAATTGAAAGATAATTTCATCTTTGTCACTTTATCTTTATCATTCTTTTTCTATAAAGAGTTTTGAAACTTTTACAAAGGAGCAAGAACATAAAGGCAATTTCATCTTCCTGCTCTATCTTCTTTTATAAGTATCATGGGAATTGCACATGAAAAAAAAACAATTTTTTTTATAAGTAGTGATGAGATAAGAGATACTATAGCAATGTTAATTGTAATAAAATACATGACTGTTAATTTTAAAAATTAAAAGATAAATTATCACACATTTTAAATATTAAAAAAAATAAGGTAAATACACTTAATTTTTAATTTCATTTACCTAAAATCCTAATTTTTTTTTTTTTTTTTATCTCAAATGAAATCCTGACCCTTTATGTCGTTTGTAGCCGCAACCCACCCATCAATGTATAATAAATTAAAAATATAAGAGTCTAATTTGTTATTTTTTAAAATTAGAGATAAATACATTTTAGTACTTTGTAGTTCGATAAACTTGTACATTAGACCTTCAAGTTTTAAATGTAACACATTAAGCCTCTAATTTACATTTTATGCCACATTAGACCTTTAAGTTTCAAATGTATCACATTAAGCCTTCAATTTATATTATATGTTATATTAGACCCTTTAAATTTTAAATGTAACATATTAAGCTTCCAATTTAATTTTTTTTGCCAATTTTTAAAAAATAAATAAAAAATTATTTAATTTTCTTTTCATCTAAAACTTTTTATTTCATCATAAATTGCTAAAAAAAAAATTATCATAAATTTTTTTATCTTATATATTTTTCATCATAATATTTTTATCCTAAATAGTTAAAAAAAATTATCAAGAAAATTTATTTAATCCTATAAGTTTTCATCATGAAATTTTTTTAGAGGAATAAAAAATAAATTTTTTAAATATTTTAGAAAATTGGTAAAAGAAAAAAGTTTTAGTAATTATACTGCATTTAACAGATTCTGTTAAATTTAATTTAATTAGACTAAATTGTAATTTTTTACAAAGTATAAAGTATTAAATGTTTAAATTAATTTTAGTGATTTTTATTTAAAAATAATTAATTAATTATAGAAAGTTTTAAAATACATTAATTGTTTATTGTGGCATAAAATATAAATTGAAAGATTAATGTGATACACTTAAAATTTAAAAGCCTAATATAACATAAAATGTAAATTAAAAACTAAAATATAATTTTATGATGCCCGCACTATTAAAGATCCAATGTGTAAATTTAATAAACTACATAATACTAAAAAATATTTATTCTTTAAAATTAAATACTAGATCATAAAATTCTAAGGGTTGAAGGTCCCATAGTACACAACGTGGTAATGCTTCCATTCTCATACTCTACATAAACGAAGTATAAAAAATTATGTTTATTGCAGAGATGGTTTCCAATGTTAAGTCGTATTAATACCTTTTTTTGTCTCAAAGCGTACATATACAATACCTTATACCTACCAAACGCCAATGGAATTGGACAGGTGGAGTTTTCTTTCTTCCTACACATTCTTAATTTGTCAGTCACTTTTAAATTATTTGCAGCCAAATATGTGTATAAGATGCTTTACCCTTTNTTTTTTTTTTTTTTTTTTAATATGATGATTTAACTGTTTGTGGAAGGAATTTGGTCTCCTCCTCAGTTGTGTTTCTTAAATAACATGGCAAAAATTTTAAACGCAGATTTTGGTCAAATCCATGGTATAATTAAATTGGAATTAAAATGTTATTATATTATATTTTCTCTTATAAATGTTATTTTGTAATTTCCATTTTGTTCAAAAATTTCCACCATATGAGTAGTGTGGGTGTACCCATATCCATCATTATATTGTGGTTGTTACTCGTTATTGTATAATCAGTCTTGATATCCCATGATTAAATTTATGACCAAATGCCCAAAACCATATGTACCTAATTTGGTTCATTGCAGAGAACTAAAATTACAATTATTAAACTTTAGTGACTTTCAAGCTTTGAAATTGTATTTTCATCAAGCTGTCGGTATATATATTCAAATTCACAGGGAACTTGTACTAAATTTCTACACAAAATATATAATACAAGGTAATTTTAGTAATTTTTTTTTTGTTTATATTTTGAAAAGGTCCCTTTTGAAATGCAAGACTCATCTTGACTGGACTATTTTAATTAAATTGGTCTTTTTATATTATATTATTTGAAATTTAACTAAATTTGATTATAGGTACCCAATTCAAAGTAGTTTTTTTTTCGATCCAGCATTCAAACTACACTAGTATGGTTAATTTATATATGAAATCCATCTCATTCTTTGAAATTATAAATTAGAGGATAAATAACCACTTATAGTAGTCTTGGCAAAAAAAAGTTAGCCGAATCATTTTATGTGCAACTTGAGAAATTAAAATTTCAGTCCTATATGCTGTATTATTATTTTGAATGATTTTAAACTCCAATGCTACGTTCCACAGCATTATTTTTTTTGTTGCTAAAATACAGCATTATAGCTTATGGAAGTGAGAAGATATATTTTTTATTCATTTAAAAAATAAAATTAGAAAACGAAATTCAAGAGTTTACACTTGGCGAAGATCTGGTAAAACCTTCGGGAATATTTATGTGTCATAGATTAATGTTTACTAAAATCCGTTTCCCAAGGGACCAACGGAATCAGATCGTTACCACTTGAGAGTAACCATGATCATCTAGTTTGAAAAAATAAAAATAAAAATAAATACATTTTAATACTATGTAATTTAATAAATTTATATATATTATTTTTAAATTTTAAATGTATTATATTAAATATTTAATTTATATTATATATCATATTAAATTTTTAAATATCAAATGTATTTTATTAAGTTTTCAATTTATATTCTATGTCATATTAGACTTTTAAATTTTAAGCATACTATATTAATATTTTAATTTATATTTTATGCCACAATAAATTGTGCCACATTAAAATATTATTATATGCTATCTATTATGACATAAAATATAAATTAAAAATTTAATGTGGTACACTTAAAATTTTAGAGCTTAATGTGGCATAAAATATAAATTGAAGNTCCTGAAATCCATTGAAAGACTTCTTTTGCTTTCGAAGATGATGATCACTCGGAAGAAACCTCCTATGTTCGCAATAACTCATTTTTCTACCATTTTTCAAACTTTGAGCACACGTGTTCTCGCTGCAAATAGGACAAACAAAATATCCTTTAGTGGTATGACCAAACAAATTAGTATTACTATATGCGGGGAAGTCATTTATAGTCCACAATAATATTGCTCGCAAAGTGAAAAAATTTTGCTTACACGCATCCCAAGTTCGCACCCCTTCATCCCACAACTGCTTAAGATCATCAATCAATGGCTGCAGATAAACATCTATATCGTTGCCAGAATGCTTTAGTCCAGATATCAACACTGTCAGCATTATAAATTTTCGCTTCATACACAACCATGGTGGAAGATTATATGTAACTGTAAGCACAGGCCAACAGCTATATTGAGAACTCATATGCTTATGCGGGTTAATGCCATCAGCTGCAATCCCAAGCCTTAAGTTTCGACATTCTTTACCAAAATTAGGCCACATGCGATAAACTAGCTTCTAAGACGGTGAATCGGCAGGATGACTTAACTTTTCAACTGCGACATTTCGTTCATTTGCATGCCACGTTAGATTTTTAGTTGTGTCAATGCTTTGAAACATCCTCTTGAATTGTGGAATGGGTGGAAAAAATCACATGACTTTATGAGGGACATTTACACGTTTAGTTCCATCGTCAATTTCCTTCCACATCAATGCTCCGCATTTAGGACAACTTTTTTGCGCTTCATATTCTTTTCGATAAAGAATGCAATTATTGCGACAACAATGTATCTTCTCATAATCCATGCCCAATGATATTAGAGTATTTTTCATATTGTACATAGAATTTGGCAAAACGTAATCGCTCGGTAGCATTTCCCGCAACAACTTTAATAATTCGGAAAAACTTATGTCCGAAAGATCATATTTCGATTTCAGGTTGTACAACTTTACCAAACTAGATAGTTTAATAAAGTTCGTACAACCTGGATACAAAGAAGTTTCAGCATCCTACAACAACCTCTTAAATTCACCGGGATTATCCACGAACTTGTCACAAGCATCATTCACCATGTCAATATTATTACCCACCACATCTTCATTATCCGTATTTATATGGGTAAAATGATTTTCAGTGTTATTATTTTTGCTAATTCCACTAACTCTAGAACAATCTCCAAGATATCCTTCAGACTCTTCCAACTCTTCTCCATGTAAAATCCACTTACGATAATTCGTATCAAACCCCTTAAAGTATACATGCCCTCTCACTTCTTCAATAGTGCTAAAAAATAAATTCCCACATTCCATACAAGGATATCGAATTTTANTCTCCCTAAAATCTTATCTCGAGTTTTTTTTGTGTTTATGTAGTTCTATGTTGTATTATTGTCTCTTCTTGATCTCCATTATGTTCTTCTTTTGCTTCCTCCTCCCTTGATCAAGCATGCCTTTTTTTTAGTATTGCTCCTTGTTATGTTAGGCTCCACTAGGCACATGAATTTGGCTATGAATAAAAATTGTCCTAGAATTTTGTTCGGACTCGATATTCTTCTCTTCACCATTCTCTTAAGATGGAATCTTTGTTTCCTCTTCATTTGTGAAATCTGAGGGAATTAAAATTTTGTTTAGTTGAGAAGCCAAGTCCATATTAGATTTTTTGAATTGTTCATTGGTCACTGCAAAAGTAGTTATTTGAGCTTGTAGGATTTCTACTTCAGTGTGAAGTGACAGGACCCGACCCGCAAAGATCCTGCCTGCGTGACTTAATGTTGCCACTAAGCCACAAGCAGTCATGAAAACCCGCTAAACAAGATTTTAAAAGGGTAAGAATTAACAGACCGAAAGGTTTCACTACTGCCGGAAATTTATTAAAAATTTCGGCAGCATTTCGGCTGTTTCTAACACTCCCCAAAAAAAATGCTAAAAACTACAACCTGCAAGAAAAACCAGTCCTAACCAATTATTCTACCAGCACGCATTTCCCACACAATTAGACCACAATTTGGTACATAACTCAACCCTTAAACAAATATATTGCTTAAGTACCGTGTAGCTGGACTCAGTCTAAAACTGAGCTGCATACATACCCTTTCTACAAGGGATCAAGCTACCTGTAGTTCCGAAAGCATATTTACACAAATATCCTACAATTAAACACATACAGCACTTAATCCAAAGAAAATGCACAATAAATAAATTCCCACATATTAAAACATAAATTCCACACATCCCCATTTCCATATCAGTACAACACCATCAATTCAACGTAAACAATCCCAGCAACTCAATTAATTAGTACAATCAATTCCACAATTAATTCCATAAACCCAATCGTGTCTCAACAATCAAACCCACATATATGTATTTAATTCACAGACCAATTATATAATGTATATATATTCCGAAACCGTTATTACTAATCCCGAAATCCAACCACACCATCAATTCTATAATTTCAGCAAACACCAAAAACATCACCACACATATCTATATCACCAATTAACAATAATTTCTATTTTAACAATTATTAACACCACAGTTCAAACCGGGTAAATTCTAATACTCAGTTATAATACTCAAATTATATATCGAAACGAAGCTCGCGGAGAGTAGGGTGCAACCGAGAACTTACCTCGTCCAACCGTAGTGGCCGGAAAATGGTCGGGAAGCGGCGACCGAGCACCCTCAAATCACGCAGTCCACACGAGCGAGCTTCGAGACGAACGGAGGCCGGAATTGGTTTCGGGAGGTCCAAAATAGGGGGAAAGGACCCGTTTTGTCGCTGGAAACCGCCGGGATCCGGCGACCGGAGCATCCACGGGTCCACCGGTTTTTCCCATTTTCCAGCGACATCACGGCGTCCCACCGCCCACAACGGTGGGGAAGGAGAAAAGAAGACCCGGGCTGCCTTTTCCGACGCGTGGGTCGGCTTTAACTCGCCGGAATCTGGCAAATTCGAAAAATGCAGCTGACCAGTTTTCTCGCTTTTCCCGGCGACCTGGACTGTTCCACAGGCTACCGCCGGCAAGGAAAGGTGGCCAGGCAAGTGGGCTTCCAAACCCAGGCGGTGGCGCGGCTGATCGGTGCCGGAAACGGGCCTAATTTGGCAAATTTCAAAAAACGCCGCTGGCCGGATTTCCTTAAATTTCCGGCTGTCTGGACCTTTCCACGGTGAGCCACCGGCGCCAAGGGAGAGGGGAAGTCGCTGACGTCCTTTTCCGAAGAGATCCCGGCCTGACTTTGGCCGGAAAGTCTCCGTTTCCGGCGAAGAAGGCAGCAGCGCGGGGAAGGATGCACGGGCTGGGTTGGCGCCGAGGGTGGAAAATGCGCGTGCCCTCCTCCTGTCCTTCTAGAATTTTCCAGCTAAAACACATAAAGGCAGGGGCAAAATAGTAATTTTTGCCTTGCCACAGCAAATTACCAAAATGCCCTTCATGATATTTAAGCCATAACTTTTCGGTCTTAACTCGGAATTGAGCGTACTACTAGTCTACGAACTCGTATCGACTAGCTCTACGCAATGGTACCTTTGTCAAAGCCATCGCATGCTCACATAAAAAGTCAACCCCGAGCCCTTCCTTGGTCAAACTTGGTCAACTCGGTCAACTTTGAGAAATTTCAATATTTTCCCCGGGACGGGATGTTACATGAAGGGCTATGACTACCTGTTGAGATAGTGTTCTTATACTATAGGAGATAGTGGAGCTTCCAAATTGTGGATTGCCATCGTGTTTATGAATTGAAGCTTCAACAATTGAATAATTTGAATGTTAATGCCCTTTATTTGGTGCACCAAACTATTTGGGTTGAATTCTACACCAACCAAATTTACCAAAATTAGGTGTTGAAAAACTTGCAAAAAATAGAATCCTGAAAGTATCTCGTCATCGGTGTTGTAGTGGCCAAATACTCTCTGGCGCTCAAGTTAGATTTTTTCTTCAAAACGAGATTGAAAGGTTTGAGTGTTGAATTATTCATACCTTGTTAAGGTGTAGATGAAAGGTTTTTTATTGTAGCTATAATAGATATCTTGGGAGTTTGTTGGGATTTATCCATTTTGAATTTGATTCTCAATTTGCTATTTTATTCACTATCTTATGAAATTGCAATCATGCATATATGATTCGTATATAATAGAAATAATCAGATCCGTTGGAGTGAATCTAGGAAATTTTATTTTCTTTCAGTTAAGACTGATTCAGCTCAATATTTTTGTCTAGAGGTGTAAACTAGATATAACAGTATGAGCACAACACGAATACGACACGTCAAGCATGAAACATGAAATGACAATGCTTGAAAGGTCCATGGACTAGGCACAACACTAGCCTATGATGGACCAGACACAGCACGGGCCCATGACACTATTAGCACAAATGATTCATAAGACATAAATTATAGTAATTTACTTTATATTTTCATTATTTTGTATTTGTATAATACTTCATTTAATTAATATTTATTTCAAATTTAAACTTATTAACGGTTCATTATCATACCTTTATATTCTTTTTTATTTTAAAGTTACGTATTTTAATTAATTTTTTCTCGTCTTAGTAAATAATAATTGTGTAATAAATCATAAAAAATTAAATTAATTATAGTTTATTTAAATTATTTTTATATATAATAAAAAAATAAACTAGCAGGAACGACACGAACAGTACTAGGTTAAATGTTTAATTGGGCCGTGCCACTTTTTTGTCCCATGGTAATGGTATTTTTAAGATGAGGAGTTTGCTGACTCTCAATTGGTATGTGTCTTCATTTTATCCGAGATGAGGCTTCCGAGATTAGGTTCTCTATGCCTAAGACTAAGCCTTTGATATTTTTCTTAAGTTTTCTCATTTTGATGACCTGCGCCATGGCCTATCTGTAACATATAATGACATGTCAATACTGGATAATTTACCCATACAACACCCCTTCATGCTTGTTGTAACATATAATGACATGTCAATAGTGGGATAATTTACCCGTACAACACTCCGTCATGCTTGTTACATAAAGAAAGGTTGTTGAAATAGATTGCCGAGGTTGTTGGTTTAAATTAAAAAAAAATATTAAATTAAAAAAAATCGATTACAAGGACTTTGGTGAAATTGATGAGAGAGGTTGTTGGTTTATTAACATTTGACGTAGCTGTCATTTGCTAGGTTGCAACATCAAAACAATAATGCAGGAAAAATTAATTAATGCATGTATTTGAAGTTAGTCTTGATCACAAACTCAGTGAAGAAATTTTTTTGCAGTAATTGGATTATGTTTTCTATACACGCGCTTTATTGTTGTAGGGGTTTTGTATTCCTCTAAGTAACTGACACTACTAGAAAATAGGGTAAAAAACGATGGTGAAAAACTGACGTCGTAAGTGTTTACACAACGGATACAAAATCGTCGTCTAATGAGGCGTCGTCGACAGTCATAAATCATACTGACGTCTAAAACCACGCTGAAGCCAAGTGGATGTCCACGGGGTAAATATATAGAAGACGGTTTAAGATTAGAACCGTCATCTATGTTTTTTTTTTTTTTCATCAGCAGCTTTTAAATAAATTTAAACAAAATTATATTAAATATATTCTAATTACAAGACTCTTATACAAAATTACTNAGACATAGACGACGGTTTCTACATAAAACCGTCGTCTATGTTTTTTTTTTTTTTCAGCAGCTTTTAAATAAATTTAAACAAAATTATATTAAATATATTCTAATTACAAGACTCTTATACAAAATTACTAATTAAACCAAAACTCTCATATACAATTTTTCACACAATATATGCACTGGTAGTTCATACATATCATCGAGTTTAATACATATCATTGGATTTCATATATATCACCAGATAATTTATACAATTTTCGATTATATACACAATATACAAATTAACAACCAACTTTACAAATACATTCAATATTCAAACAAAATAATGCATTATATTCAATATTCAAACTTTTCAATGCACGGATTCAAACATTTTCACGGAATAATATATTCACAATTTGTTAAAAACAATTTAAATAGATTGCCGAGCACTAACCTTAAAGTTTTTGTGAAATGAAGAAGTAATCCGACCACAATGGAGAAGATGAGGAAACGGCGATCACAATGTAGAAGATGAGCAAACAGTGGCAAGTGCTTTAGGATTTCTAAAAAAGTGAGGGAAAATGAGAGAGAAATATGCGTGTAAAGAACAAAACACGGAGTTAAAAACGACGGTTCTAAGCTAGAACCGTCGTTTTTACCCAAATAACACAGCTACAAAACGACACCGTTTTGATAAAGACGACGAGTCTAGAGCCAGGCCCATTGTTTTTTTTTTTTTTTGGGGTAAGGTAAAAACGACGGTTCTAGCCTAGAACCGCCATTTTTACGTTGATAAAAACGACGAGTCCAGCCAGGCCCGTCGTTTATTTTAATTTTTTTTTCAGGGAGGGGTAAAAATGACAGTTCTAGCTTAGAACCGTCGTTTTTACCCAGATAAAGTCGACGATTCCTAGAAAGGAACCATCATCTATTCTCTACAAAGAGACACATGGCAGCAATGTGGATGCCATGTGTCTTAGGTATTTATAGATGACGATTTCTTTATAAACCGTCGTCTTTGATTAAATTATAGACGACAGTTTTGTTTATAACCGTCGTTGATACGATGGCCTGTCGTCTTTATTATCTGCCAAAGTTAATAACCGTCGTATTAGTGTATCAACGTTGATTTTCTTTGTTAACCGACGTCTATATAAAAATAAAGTCGTCATCGATAGCTTATTTATGTAGTAGTGTGATATGGAATAGACCACCACTATAAGCTCAATTAACAAAATGATAATGTACTCATGTAATGCCATATAAGAAAATTATAGATTCTCTTTTTGGCTTGGAAAGCAAGTCTATAAAGCATGCCCACTCTTTCTTTTCTCTACTCTCGTTTTTTTTTTTTCCTCCTTTTATATAATGGCTAACTGTTATCTTTTCCTTGGTGAAGGACCATATCAATTTTACAATATGTGTGTGTGTGTCTATATATATATATATAGAGAGAGAGAGAGAAAAAAACTAATGCCTAAATTACAAAGAATGGCAGATTTGAATTAATTAATAATGTTAAACAAGCTGTCGTGAGGAGAAAATAAAGAGAGCACCAAATAACGAGGAAGCACGGTGAAGTTCCACTAAGGAAAGAACATATATATATATATATATATGTATGTATGTATGTAATATACGAAAGAAATAATTTGGTGATGGTCCATTTGTTAACTTATTGGTAGATGTAGATTGGTAAAAAAGAAAAGACAAAGGCTTCTTCAATTCAAAACCTTTTCCCTAAAGGAGAGAACAAAAATTCAAAGGCAGGCCCATCTTCCACTTATTTTATCACTGTGAAGGTCCAAAGCGAACAAAAATTACTAATATAATAAAATAAAACTTCAATAATGAAAGGGAAAAAGTTGATAAAAAGGGATCCTGATCTCATATCGTAATTTAACGGAAACCTACAATAAGTTAGCACGTAGAAGTGCGTGACATAAAGAGGGATTAGAGATATTTATAACATGTCAGATGGATATATAATTATTGTTCCTTTTAGGCCATCTTTGGACGGGAGTTTTCCAAATGAAACTCTTTAAAAGATGTATCGCTGGTAATTTTGGTAATTTTTGTTAATGCATGACATGTGCCATTGTCAATTTGAAAAAAAAAAATCCAATATAATCAGTTGCAAAGGTTAAAAATATGGGAGAAAAAATTAAAGTGAGCGGGATTCTAGAATTGATGGTTGGAAATATACCATGTGGCCAAAAAATATTTTATGTATGTTACATCGGTTTAAAAATATTACCGATTATGCATTCATATTACATATTATGGATAAATATTATATAATATGATCAATATTATTAAATTTTGACAATATTACAAGATATGGATAAATATTATATTCTATAGACATATACTACACATTATAGACTATATTACAAAAAAAGAAATATTACTGAGATGGACAAATTTTATATATTATTGATTAATATAACCTATATAATGGACTGACATTTATATATTAAAACGAAGGATATTAACTTTGGGAGCAATAAAAATGGTGGTTCGTCGCATATAAAAAGTACAAACGACAAACAATGTCAACAAATACATCGATTCATGTAAAGAACCAATGCTTATATTGTAATCTGACACGTGGATGACATGTGTCTTCATTGGCATGTATAAATGTCGGTTCCAATTGAACATACTTTTTTGTCATAGGGTTAATGAACCGGTCATTTATAATGCCGTCAGACAAGTGGATGACACATACATTGATTGACTTGTATAAACATTAGTTCTTTACAGAAGTAATGTTTTTGTGGAGGTGTTAAAACGCCGGTTCCTTACATGAACCAACGTTTATGATGATACACAACACGTGGATGATACATGGCGAAGTTTCTATAAAACCAACGTATTCGTTGTCTATTTAGCCGAAGTTTATGTTATTTTGTCCACGTGGCATTCTAGGATGGAGCCTATAACGTTAGTTTGTAGATTTCCATTGCAAAAATAACATTTGTAAACTACGATTCAAATTTAAACAGTTGCAAAAATAGTTGTTGTAAAATATAACCATTGTAATTATTTAAGCTTATATATATTCATCTTCTTCCTATCAAATTAACTTATAATTAAGAACAAATTCTCTTCATTTATCTCATATTTTTCTTTCAAGTTTTTTAGTGGTGATTAGAATATTCAAATTGCATCATTCAAAATTTTAGCCATCAATTTGTTGAGATTCAAGTTGATTGTCGTTAAAATGTTCACCATTGAGGTAAGTAATTTTGTAGAATTAATTACATTAAGTATTTAATTAATTGCAATATCATTTAAATTAACTAGTTATATATATTTTTTGCATTTTTTATTAATTTAATTTTTTTTATTAATTTTTTGGTTATTTATATTTAAATTCTGCAATCATATATATATATATATATATGTTGTGTTTTTATTAAATTCGTTTTCTTGTTTAAATATGTGATATGTTAATCTCATATAATATTGTTGTGTATTGCATATTTATTTTGTTGTATTTAATTTTAGAATATAGTAATATATTAATATTAATTTTTTGATTGTATTTTAAATAATCACTTTTTTAATCATGTAAATAATATTATTTGTTATCTATTTAATTATGTAGTATTAAATTATCTAGCTAGTCATGATTTGTCACATATTTATTGTTGTCTCTATTTGTTTATTTATTATTGATTTATTAATTATTAAATGTTGTTTAAATTATTAGTAATATATTATTTATAATCTATTTTAAAATAATTGTTGTTTAAATTAGTTCCAATTAATTGTTGTTCAAATAAATAAAATGAAAAAATATGGATAACGATGCATTTCAGAAGTATCTCAAAAAAAAAAAATTAATTCCATGTTTTGAATTTCAAAATATCATGGTAAATTTTTCATTTACCTACCACTTACAAATTCCAAAGAGAGCTTGAATTTGGATTATATGAATATATGCTTGTGAATCTATAAATAGTGGAGTATAGTGGAAAACAAGTTTGGAGTTTGGTTTTGTGGTATTGGTTTTAGTGGAAAGGAAGAAAAAAAAAAAGTTGGCAAAATAAATGAAAAAATTTAGGAACAAAGTTTTGTAAAAGAAAATAAAGAGCAAAACAAAGTGAAAAGAAAAAAAAAAGTATTTCTTGACAAAGAGGGAATGAAGATAAGAAGTGTGAAAATGTTTGATTCATAAAGTTTTGTGAAGTTGAAGGAAAGAAAGAGAAGAAGAGGATTTCACTAGAGAAAACACAACAATGAGCATTCTATTCTTTATTTATTTATTATTTTCCTGTCATTTTTTTCTTTACAAGCCTATAAAGCCTTAATGATTCAAGGTAATATATTGCTCTACATTAGTGGAGAGTATTTAATTATGTCAAGCATATGAAAGTTCAAACTTTATTTTCAATCTCAAATTAATGTAGATTTATTCAAGTGAGTGATATTTAATGCATTAATTGATCTCACACACAAAGTTTGAAACGAAAAAATGTGTTGAATGGAAGATAAGGTGTTGAGTTACATTAGTTGGAAATTACTCTTGAGTTCACATATTAGTTTCATCTTTGAGGCACCCATCAAGTTACTTATTTTTGTTTTTGAATGTTTATATTGTTATTTTGTTTCCCTTTCTTTGCTAGGGACTAGCAAATCTTAAGTTTGGAGTATTTGTTAGGCCAATAATATTTATGATTTTATGCCACTTTATTATCTTATTATATGTTGGTTTCAGCCTCATTGTTATAGAAAATTATTTATTTGTGATGAATTTACAATGTAGGTAAAAGAAGGAGAATTTGGTGAAAACAACCTAAAAAATGGATTATTTGGAATTGAAAATAGTAAGAGGCAAAATTTGGGCTTAAAAAAGTAAAGATTCTAGCAGATTCTAAAAAGATTTTCGGAATATACATCCATGCACAAGATTCCTATGGGTCCCACGATTCCAAAGATTTGGTCAGATTTTGAGACCCTTACCAAAAGTTTGTATTTTAGGATATTTTTGTAATTTTGGAAGCTTTAATCTTCACCATTAATTTTAGAGCATCAAAGAGAAAATCCAGTGGTCATTATTGTGACAAGTGGCAGCTTGAGAAGACATTCAAGGATTTATGGCTAAGATTAAATGAGAAGATCAGAGGGTTTTAATATATCTTTAATGAGGCAAATGTCATGTCACATGTTTCATTAAGAGTAAATTAGACTAATTACAGTTCTTTCTAAAAGAAGTTCGAGAAAAGAAAATTTGTGGAGAGCAAGAATAGCTAAAAACATAGAACCCCTTTATTAGGCTAAAAAACATTTATTGCAAGAGTCTCACATTGAAAATCAAGGGGGAAAGAAGTCCCCAAGGACCCATATGAATAGACCCCTTCTTCATACAATTATACAAAACTTATGGAGGCAATTTTAGAGAGCTTTTGAGAGACTTTTGAGGTGAAGTTTAGAAAGATCAAAAGAGTAGGGTGAAGGCAACTTTGGTCGAGTGAAACATCTATTGGCTTTGATGTTTCTATTACATTCTCTTGGCTCCTTGCTGGCTTGTTTGAAGGCTTGGGATTGAAGATTGAAGACTTGAAGATTGCTTGACTACATCAAACCTTGTGGCTTTGTTCTTTTCTTCGGCTATTTCTTAATTTATTTTCTTTCTTTCAATCATGTATTTTGAATTAATAATGGTTTTTTCTTTTACAATTATAAACTAAATTCAGAATTAGAGTTATGGATTAAGACCTAGTTATGAAGATTTACTTTTAATACGCAAGAATTGTTTTGGAGTTTTTAAATGATATTTTGAGTATTTGTGTTTTCTAATAATTCAATAAACTATTTAGGACCTAAATGCTTATAAATAAATTATGGATGATTCAAGCAATATATTTAGGTTGTATTGTAGTTCATTAGATAGTTTCCACTTTGACACTCCCTATGTTAGTAAAGGTGCTAAATATCTTAATAAAAAACTCAATGGAAATGCATGACTCTGGGGTCTTAATTAGGGAGTTCACTACTAGTTAAAATAAATACTAGTTCCTAGTGTGTTTGCATTGATTGAGCTTGATTGAATTATCAAATACTCGTATCATTAGATTCTTGCATAATAATGAGTAGATTGGATTAATTAGTGGTGAATTCCATAGCCTTTGTTCATCATTATTGGTTGAAACTTATGAAAGTTTGCTCTCTACTCTTCTTTGTTTTTACTTACGTTGCTTTACTAGTTTAGTTTTTAATTTAATTGCTTGATAAAAAAACAAATTGGGGTGTTCGAGTTAGTATTTATATTTAATTAAGATATGTAATCCAAAATTTCCTTCGCTACGATACTTGGTTTACTCTTAAACCACTTTATTATTACTTGAAAACAATTCGTATACTTGCAAGTTTTTGACTAATTAATCTAATTTACTAATTATTATGCAAGAATAGAATGATACGAGTATTTGATAATTCAACCAAGCTCAATCAATGCAAATACACTTGGAACTAGTATCTATTTCAAGTAATAGTAAACTCCTTAATTAAGACCTAGTCTTGTGTTTTTATTGAGTTTTTGATTAAAATTCTTGACACCTTTACTAACATGGGGGGAAAAAAAGTGTAAATTATCTAATGAACTATAGTACAACCTAACTCATATTGCTTGAAACATACATAATTTAATTATGAGCATTTAGGCCCTAGATAGTAATTGAGGATGTTGTTTTATGAGTTGGAAAATATTAATTTGAAGGTCAATTTTATTGTTATTGAAACTGAGGAAGAAAATGCAACCTCACTTTTAGGTATACCCTTTCTAGATTTGAGTAAGACCAAAATCAATATGTATAAAGTTAAGCTTATTTTGAGGGTAGACATAGAAAAAGAGGTCTTTTTCTATTTATGAGCCCAAAAAAAAACAATGTTTGGAGCTAAGATAGTTGAAGAAGTCATGGTTACTATGCTTAGGAGTGGAGAAAGACCTTTTGAAGAATCACATTGGAGATTAGAATGAGAGAAAAGAAAAAAAAACTAAGAGGGAGAGTAAAAGAAGAAGAGATGACTGTGATAAAATGAGAAAAATAAATAAAGGAGAAAATTTAGATAGAGAAATTGATAAATTTTTAGAAGATGAGAGGGAAAAAAATTAAAAAGAATGAAAAAAAGGAGGAATATACAAGAATGAGGAATTTAGCAAAAGAGTAAGAAAAAGAAAATGTAATAGTTATAGGAAGGTAGAAGATCGTGGTTCATTTGTTGTGAGGAGTAGCACAAATGGTGTCTATTTTGATAGTGGAGCCACTTGTAACACTATGACTTATCCATGCTTCATTCAATTAAAGTTTAATCAAATGAAAAAAATAAGTCATGTGATTATGAAATAAAAGTATACAGTAATATGTTCACCTTACTTCTTGGTATGATGAAAAATGTTGTTGTAAAATTTGATAATCTAGCTTCTCATCCAAATTTTATAGTCATGAAAAGAGAAAAATATGATGAAGAATTGTTCATGATAGGAAGACATTTCCTAGTCGCTAGCAAAATATTATAATTTGGATATGTCAAAAGGGATTCTCACCATCTCCAATGGAAATAAGACTTTACACTTCAACATGTGTCTCGAGACATCAAAGAATGAAAAATACAAGGTCTTAGCTAACATATTAGAGGAGCATGATTAAGAGAAATGAGAGTCAAGCTAATGACTTTAAATAAGCACTCTTTGGAGGTGCCCAAAGGAATTTATAATTTTAATGTATTTTTATTTTTAGGTTTATTTTTAACTAGATTTTTGCTTACTTGTTGTTTTGTTTTCATTTTTGTAGGTCAAAGAGACAGATTTTTAAAAAGAACCCTAGAGGGATCGCTCAGTTTTGATGCTTTTTAAAGGGAGATATCTAAACTTTTTTCACACTTGGTTTGATATTTTGTGTCTTTTAAGTCATTAGCTTGATATTTGTTTAGTTAGATTGAGAAAAAGTGACAAAAATTTAACTTTGAAAGTTAGAAGCAAAGGGGAAGCTTGCTGGAATTTTTGATAAATTATTTGTTCATTTGGAGCATTTTATTTTATCTACGTGCATGGACACATGTCCTTCGGTGAATGATCACTAGGTGTGGACGCATACTAGTGAAGAAATCAATTTCCAAGCCTCCAAGTGAAGAATTGCAAAATTCTTGATATCAATAATCTAGCGAAATTCCCTAACCTCACTTTTTTATTTTGCTTCTAGTTGAATTGCATTGATTATTTCTTTACTTTTCTTTATTAGATGTGATTTGTTTGTTTAATGTGTTTGTATTTAGGTGTTTGAAGAAGCTTAAAATGCTTGATGAAAGGGTAATACATTACAGAAAGAGAAGTGATAAATGAGAGACTGTTGCTTGTTGTGCAAGCTACCCTATACCTCTTGAGTTTGGACTCAAAGAGGGTAGTATTTTCCCTTTTCTCTACTTTTAATTTGGTACCTATGATTTATAACATTGAGGATAATGTTCATGTCAAAGTTTGGGGTAGGCTTCAATATTTGAAGTTTCTTTTTACTACCTAATTTGTTCTTCTTACTACCAAATATGTTTAGTTTGTTGTTTTTTGAATGTTAGTAGATTTAGCTACATTTTTAGTCAAAAAATTCAAAAAAAAATGTATAGTGCTGGCTAGAGAGGTTTTATTTATTTATTTATTGTTGTCTTTGTCCTTTTTAAGTAATATGATTAGCCTATGATAAGAATATGATTGAGAATGCATTGATTCTTAATTGATGATTTGTTTTGCATGCATAGATGCCAAAAATATATTTGTATGCCATTCTCTTACAAACATTTTAGCACAATGACTATTGTTTGCTTGATTTAGATTGTTTTGAATAAGATTTACATAAAATATAGTGCATAAATTTCATTCCATTTTAGAACTTGTATGATTGACACTCAAGTAGAAATCCTAGTCTAATTGATGCGGAACCCCAAGCTTAAAGAAACTGTAATCCCAACACACAAGATGATATGGAACAAACCCTAGGTAAAAACCCGCCCTATAGCACCTCTAGATAACAATTGTATCTAGCAACACTAATTAGAAGGCAAAGAATGAAATTGAAATTCGCCACAAAGTAAATACCTTTGATAAGAAGATCAATTCCCAAATGCAACAAGTAGAAGAAGAACTATCCTCACTTGGAACACACAAGTCTTGTTGAAAACAATAATAGATTCTATATAATCAGTAATCAAAGTTTTTTTAAGAAGCTAGTAACCTCCCCTTTATATAGATATTAGGGTTAGGTTAAGAATCAATCTAGACCATAAAATAGTTAGGAAAGTAATCCTAAGGCTAAAAACTAACCCTAAATAAATATAATCCGAAAATAGAAATACTTACAAAACTGCCATTATAATATGGAAATAGCAATAATTACGAAACTGCCATTATAATCCGAAAATAACTAAATTATGAAACTGCCATTGTAATCCGAAAATAGCTAAAATTACTTCGTTTCACCTTTGCAACTCCCGAGCAGCATTACCACCTTCATTCTTTCCCTGGACATCATGATTAAATCATCATCTTTTGCTCCAATGATAGAATATGGCTCTATGATGCCCGCATCATCATCTTTTACTCCAATGGTAGAATATGGCACTATGATGCCCGTATCATTCCCTTCCTCTTCAAAATAATTCGTCCTCGAATCTGAATCCATATCGAAAGGAAAAATATCAGAAACATTAAAAATAGTGGACTCATTGTACTCACCCTGAAGGGCGATTTTGTATGCGTTGTTCTTTACTCTTTCAAGCACTTGAAAAGGTCCATTGCCTCTAGCATCCAACTTAGACTTCCTAAGGTTGAAAAACGTTTTCTTCCTTAAATATACCCAAACCCAATCTCCTGGTTTGAATATCCTCCACGTGTCATCCCATAAAACTTTTCCAAAGGGACTCAAAAATTCCACATCCCTATCATATTTAATAATTTTAGGCACTCAATGCAATTTTGATTTCTCATCAAAGTCCTGCAATAAAGAGACAAAAACACTAGGCAAATCGGGGTTAAGGTTAGTTTCACAAAGCAAAACATCTCGAAACCTCACTAATAATATTGCTTTCTTGCCTAAGAATGCATTACTGACTTCTCTCTCTTTTGCATTAAAACCCTTTTTCTTTTCATCCATCTCACTTTTTTCTACTACACTTTCCTCTTTATTTTTCTTACTAATGCAATCACTCACCATTGGGCCTTTATTTATATTATTTTCACTATTGGCCTCTTTACACTCAACTTTTTTATTTGTCTCACTTCCTAAATCCCCATGTGAACTTTTGGATAATTTCAATTGTTCAAAATACACCTCCATTGGAGATAAAGGTGCAAGTGTGACTTTCTTTCATTATGCTCATGTCTTCTAGCCCTTGGTTCCTCCCTCCATGTGCGTCTCCTCATGGAATGATTTGAGACTTCATCATCATCGGAACCCGTTGGCTTTATATCTCTAGTTCGTAAACCATCTCTTCCTAGGTTATTTGTGGCGGTCATAAATACTTCACTTACGTTATCATTTAGCTCATCCACCTTCATCTCTTTGTAATACTCCTCTACGGACCTAAACCCTTGTGTGAGTCTCTGCAACTTTTGATGAAGCTCTCTATAGTAATAAGATGGTACAAACCTCTTCCTCATAATTCTCTTCATCTCATCCCAAGTTGAGATCGGATCTTCTCTATACATCCTCCTTGATTGTATAAGTTGCTTCCACCAAACTAGAGCATAGTCGGTGAACTCCACTGCGGCTAGTTTAACCTTTTTCTCCTCAGAGTAATTGTGACAATCAAATATTAACTCTACCTTCTTTTCCCATTCCAAGTATGCTTCAGCATCACTTCTTCCCTTGAATGGCGGAATGTGCATCTTAATCGAACTTAGGTTGTCATCCCTTCCTCCTCTTGGCTCCTCTCTCCTATGTCTTCTTCTTACAGTTTGGACTTCATACTCTTCTTCATCGGAAACAATTAATTCTTGTCTCCTGGGTCGTGTTCCTTCCCTTCTAGTAGTATTGGACATGGCCATGGTCATCTCCCTCATTTGCTCCATCATCTCATCCATCCTAGATTTAAATGTTTTTTCCATCCTAGAAGTCAATCTTTCTTCCATTATTCTATACCCAGCCTCCAAAAATTGTCGTAAGAGTTTTGGATCCGGTGTTGCCACTTGCTCTTCTTCCGAAGTAGAAACTCCTTTTCCGTCTCTTTTATACATTCTTACAAACTCCCTTACGTGTTTAACTCAACAATGGTAAACGCTCATGTTTCACACAAATTTGGCTTTTACCCTTTTTATGCTAACCACTCAAGCCTTTTACCACTCAAGTCTTGTTCAACAAGTTGCACTTCAGAACCAATTACTTAAACAAAAATATAAAACTAAAATAGCAAATTTCAAAATTAAAACCTAACAATAAAAAAACAAGTTCAATTCTAGAGCAAAATTGGCACAAAAGAAAAGGACAAAAGAGTAATGAAACAAATAATAATTACTCTATGAAATTAACACAATGAGAATAGGAAACTAAACAAATTTAGAATATGAAAGTATGAAAATAAGAAACTATGAGAATAGGAAACAAATTAAATTAAGAATAGGAAAGTAAGAAAATAAGAATGTATGATAATAGGAAACAAATAAAATTGAGAATAGGAAAGTAAGAAAATAAGAAACTATGAGAATGGGAAACAAATAAATTAGGAAAGTAGGAAATATGGAATAATAAAAATCAGAAATCAATTAGGAATAAGTAACTTTCCTAATATT
>QANX01007798.1:40353-63339 GCA_003254975.1 Ochetophila trinervis
AAAATAATTAGGAAAGTAATCCTAAGGCTAAAAACTAACCCTAAATAAATATAATCCGAAAATAGAAATAATTACAAAACTGCCATTATAATATGGAAATAGCAATAATTACGAAACTGCCATTATAATCCGAAAATAACTAAATTACGAAACTGCCATTGTAATCCGAAAATAGCTAAAATTACTTCGTTTTTCCTTTGCAACTCCCGAGCAGCATTACCACCTTCATTCTTTGCTTGGACATCATGCTTAAATCATCATCTTTTGCTCCAATGGTAGAATATGGCTCTATGATGCCCGCATCATCATCTATTGCTCCAATGGTAGAATATGGCACTATGATGCCCGTATCACTAATGCCATACCAAGATAGTGATTTAGGCCACTTCTGTTATTTAGTTTGAGGTTTTCAAGCCCACCTTATTTATATTGTATCATTTTGTTACTACCTATTTGAGCCATGCATATGTACTTTGGTGTATATTGGAGACTTTTTTTTCATTAAAAATATATTTTCTACCTCATGACCTTCAATGCTACATTTTTCGTACTGTTTTATTCTTTTGAAGAAAGTTTAAATTAAGTATATGAATTTATGTTTAAAAGCACGATAATGGTGAAAAGGGTTACAAAAATAGTTTGGTGTGGTAAATTTGACTTTTGGAAAACCATGTGTGTTATTGTATTTTAAAAGTTTAAATATGTATGTAAGGAAAAGCATAGAAAAAGAAATGAAAAGAAAATATGCAACAACATTACAAAAGAATATTTACTGCCAAAAAAAATTGAAATACAGCTCTTTATTTGTGGAATTTAAAGGGAGGAAAGAATACAATATTTGTGTATAGGAAGAAAGAAACCAACATTAGATTTTTATTCATTGAATTTGGTTCAAGTTTCCTTTCCTGTGATTTATTTTCCTTACCCTTTTCTTTCTTTTAATCATTATCCTTTAGCCTTGACATTACAAGCCAATAAAGTCTTTTTGATTTGAAGTGAGGTATTGGTTTATATTAGTGAAGAGTGTTTATTTTATGTCTTGCACATGAAATTCATAAGCATGTTTATAATTTCTATTAGTGTAAATAATTCAAGCATAACATTAAAATGCCATTCTTTGTTCATATACACACACTTTGAAGGAATCAAATATTGAATAGAAAATAAAGTGCTTGATTTGCATGATACTTTGATGTTATTTTTTGAATTGATATGTTGTGCAAACTATGAGGCATGCATAATCATGTTACAAAAAAGATGTTTTTAAAGTTAAAATTTTTTTACTTGCTAAGGTTTAAAGATTGAGGTGGCTAATAAACTTAAAAATTGCATTATTTTAGGCTATCTATTAAGTTTATTATTTGCTAGATTGTGTTTAATTTAAGAAGATATTCATTGATTTCTATTATTTTGCTTTCGCATGTGAAAAGAAGAACCTATGCAAATTCAATACAATAAATGAGCATTTTTGTCATTTTACATAGTTAAGGGGTAAAATCGTCAATTTTGTAATTTCAATGTTCAAATCAAGAATATGATGTCAAAGTATGAAAGAGGGATGTAAAATTAATGAGAGGGCCAATTTTTCTATTTTTGGGAAATTGCGTCAAACTTTCCATATTTACAACATTTCAAAATTAAAATCTTGAATGCCATCAAAAGTGAAGATTCAAGAAATTATAAGCGTAGAAATGAATTCTGCATGCCAAAATTAATCAAGACAAATCATGTCAAGTTAGCAAGTATCACATCATCATGGAGCAAAATAAAAAATGATGTGGGCATCGAGCGCTCTTCTAGAATGGATGTTCGAACACATGAGACAAGAAGTAAATGTTTCCGATGAAGAAGTGATGTGGGCATCGAGCACTCTTCTATAATGGATGTTCGTGATAAGGACATTACGTTGCCAAGTGGACCAGTGACGCGTTCTCGAGCTAAGAATATCAAAGAGGGAATGCTTGGACTTGTGAAAAGAATTATGGATGAAGATCGATTCAAGTTTCCAAATGATTTGAACACTTTTCCGAGGCCTAATGATGATTTAAGCATGTTGTCCAACCAAGAGATGAAAGTCATAATGATGCTCGAGAGTTGCGGAGACGAAACGGCGTAATTTTAAAAATAAACAACTTAGAATGGCAATTTTGTAATTTTAGCTATTTTTGGATGATAATGGCGGTTTCGTAATTTAGCTATTTTCGTTTTTAGGGTTAGTTTTCAACCTTAGGATTACTTTCTTAATATTTAATGGTTTCGATTGATTCTTGATCTAACCCTAGTCCTTATATAAAGGGGGATCAATTATTTTGTAAGACAGATTTGAGTTTTTAATCAATTGAGAGAATTAATTTTCCTATTGCTCCCAGGAGTGTTCTTGCAAGGTGAGGAATCAATTTCTTCTTCTTGTTGCATTAGGAGTTGAATTATCTTATCAAAGTAGAAATACTTTGTGGCGATTATTCTTTTCTTTCCCTAGGCTTCTAATCCACGTTTTTAGATACAAGTTATCTAAAGGTTTGGTATGGCGGGTTCTTGTTTTCCAATTATTGTTCAATATTTCTTGTGTGTTTGAGGTTTCCGATTCTTTAATCTTGGGGTTCCGCATCAAGAAGAGTATGAAGTTCAAACGGTAAGGAGAAGACCAAGGAGAGAGGAGCCAAGAGGAGGAATGGATGACAACCTAAGTTCCAATAAGATGCACATTCCACCATTCAAGGGAAGAAGTGATGCCGAGGCATACTTGGAATGGGAAAAAAATGTAGAGTTAATATTTGATTGTCACAATTACTCTGAGGAGAAAAAGGTTAAACTAGCCGCAGTGGAGTTCACCGACTATTCTCTAGTTTGGTGAAAGCAACTTAGACAATCAAGGAGGATGTATAGAGAAGATCCGATCTCAACTTGGGATGAGATGAAGAGAATTATGAGGAAAAGGTTTGTACCATCTTATTACTATAGAGAGCTTCATCAAAAGTTGCAGAGACTCACACAAGGGTCTAGGTCCGTAGAGGAGTATTACAAAGAGATGAAGGTGGATCATCTAAATGATAACGTAAGTGAAGTATTTATGACCGCCACAAATAACCTAGGGAGAGATGGTTTGCGAACTACAGATATAAAGCCAATGGGTTCCGATGATGATGAAGTCTCAAATCATTCCATGAGGAGACGCACATGGAGGGAGGAACCAAGGGCTAGAAGACATGAGCATAATGAAAAGAAAGTCACACTTGCACCTTTATCTCCAATGGAGGTGTATTTTGAACAATTGAAATTATCCAAAAGTTCACATGGGGATTTGGGAAGTGAGACAAATAAAAAAGTTGACTGTAAAGAAGCCAATAGTGAAAATAATATAAATAAAGGCCCAATGGTGAGTTATTGCATTAGTAAGAAAAATAAAGAGGAAAGTGCAGTAGAAAAAAGTGAGATGGGTGAAAAGAAAAAGGGTTTTACTGCAAAAGAGAGAGAAGTCAGTAATGCATTCTTAGGCAAGAAAGCAATATTATTAGTGAGGTTCCGAGATGTTTTGCTTTGTGAAACTAACCTTAACCTCGATTTGCCTAGTGTTTTTGTCTCTTTATTGCTGGACTTTGATGAGAAATCAAAATTGCATGGAGTGCCTAGAACTATTAAATATGATAGGGATGTGGAATTTTTGAGTCTCTTTGGGAAAGTTTTATGGGATGACACGTGGAGGATATTCAAACCAGGAGATTGGGTTTGGGTATATTTAAGGAAGAAAAGGTTTTTCAAACTTAGGAAGTCTAAGTTGGATACTAGAGGCAATGGACATTTTCAAGTGCTTGAAAGAGTAAAGGACAACGCATACAAAATCGCCCTTCACGGTGAGTACAATGAGTCCACTATTTTTAATGTTTATGATATTTTTCCTTTTGATATGGATTCAGATTTGAGGATGAATATTTTTGAAGAGGAAGGGAATGATACGGGCATCATAGTGCGATATTCTACCATTGGAGCAAAAGATGATGATGCGGGCATCATAGAGCCATATCCTACCATTGGAGCAAAATATGATGATTTAAGCATGATGTCCAAGCAAGGAATTAAGGTGGTAATGCTGCTCGAGAGTTCCAAAGACGAAACGGCATAATTTTAGCCATTTTCAAATTACAATGGCAGTTTCGTAATTTAGCTATTTTTGGATTATAATGGCAGTTTCGTAATTATTGCTATTTCCAGATTATAATGGCAGTTTTGTAATTATTTCTGTTTTCGGATTATATTTATTTAGGGTTAGTTTTTAGCCTTAGGATTACTTTCCTAATTATTTTATGGTCTATATTGATTCTTAACCTAACCCTAATCTCTATCTAAAGGGGGTTACTAGCTTGTAAAACAACTTTGATTATTGATTATTGAGAATTCTACTCTTGTTTTCAACAAGACTTGTGTGTTCCAAGTGAGGATAGTTATTCTTCTACTTGTTACATTGGGCATTGATCTTCTTATCAAAGGTATTTACTTTGTGGCGAATTTCAATTTCATTCTTTTCCTTCTAAATTAGTGTTGCTAGATACAATTGTTATCTAGAGGTTCTATAGGGCGGGTTTTTACCTAGGGTTTGTTCCATATCATCTTGTGTGTTGGAATTACAGTTTTTTTTAACCTTGGGGTTCCGCATCAGTTTGGATCATGTGGGTACTTGAATCGATCTTCATCAATTAATCTCTTCACAAGTCCAAGCATTCCTGCTTTGATCTTCTTAGCTCGAGAACGCGTCACTGGTCCACTTAGTAGCACAATGTCTTCACCACGAACATCCATGCTTGAAGAGCGCTCGATGCTCACATCATTCCCTCCCTCTTCAAAAAGATTCGTCCTCGAATTTGCATCCATGTCAAAAGGAGAAAGATCAGCAACATTGAATGATGCAAACACATTATACTCACCTAGAAGATCAATTTTGTATGCATTGTCATTGATCCTCTCGAGAACTTGAAAAGGTCCATCGCCTCTAGCATCCAACTTAAACTTCCTTTGGTTAGGAAACCTATCCTTCCTCATGTGTACCCAAACTCAATCTCCTGGTTCAAATATCACTTGCTTTGGCCCCTTATTTGCTTTTTGAACAATTAGACTGTTACGCTTCTTAATTTGCAACCTCGTCTTCTCATGTATAGTCTTAACCAAATCCGCCTTCTTTTGTTCATCTAAGCTAGCAATTTCACTCAAAGATAAAGGCATCAAATCCAACACAGTTAAAGGATTAAAACCATACACAATCTCAAATGGTGAAAAACCTATAGAAGAATGAATAGTTCTATTATATGAAAATTCAACAAAAGGTAAACAATCTTTGATGCGGAACCCCAAGATTAAAGAATCCGAAACCCCAAACACACAAGAAATATTGAACAATAATTGGAAACAAGAAGCAAAGTACCAACTATAGCACGAAGCAAAGTACCTAGAGTCCTATTAACCACCTCCGTTTGACCATCGGTTTGTGGATGACAAGTAGTAGAATACAACAATTTAGTACCTAACTTACCCCACAAAACTCTCCAAAAATGACTCTAAAATTTGACATCCCTATCAGACACAATAGTTCTAGGCACTCCATGCAATCTTACAACCTCACTAAAGAACAAGTCAGCAATATTTGTAGCATCATCAGTCTTATAACATGCAATAAAGTGTGCCATCTTAGAAAATCTATCACCAACCACAAATATGATATCCCTACCTTTCCTAGTTCTAGGTAATCCAAGGACAAAATCCATGGATATATCAACCCAAGGCTCATTAGGAATAGGCAAAGGTGTATATAACCCATGTGGCATAGACTTAGACTTGGCCTGTCTACATTCAATACATTGAGAACAAATTCTTTGAACATCCCTTTTCATATGTGGCCAATAAAAGTGTTGATGCGGAACCCCAAGCTTAAAGAAACTGTAATCCCAACACACAAGATGATATGGAACAAACCCTAGGTAAAAACCTGCCCTATAGCACCTCTAGATAACAATTGTATCTAGCAACACTAATTAGAAGACAGAGAATGAAATTGAAATTCGCCACAAAGTAAATACCTTTGATAAGAAGATCAATTCCCAAATGCAACAAGTAGAAGAAGAACTATCCTCACTTGGAACACACAAGTCTTGTTGAAAAACAAGAATAGATTCTATTTAATCAATAATCAAAGTTGTTTTTAACAAGCTAGTAACCTCCCCTTTATATAGATATTAGGGTTAGGTTAGGAATCAATCTAGACCATAAAATAATTAGAAAAGTAATCCTAACGCGAAAAACTAACCCTAAATAAATATAATCCGAAAATAGAAATAATTACAAAATTGCCATTATAATCTGGAAATAGCAATAATTACGAAACTGCCATTATAATCCGAAAATAGCTAAATTACGAAACTGCCATTAAAATCTGAAAATGGTTAAAGTTATGTCGTTTCGTCTTTGCAACTCCCGAGCAGCATTACCACCTTCATTCCTTGCTTGGACATCATGCTTAAATCATCATCTTTTGCTCCAATGGTAGAATATGGCTCTATGATGCCCGCATCATCATCTTTTGCTCCAATGGTAGAATATGGCATTATGATGCCCGTATCATTCCCTTCCTCTTCAAAAAGATTCGTCCTCGAATCTGAATCCATATCAAAAGGAAAAATATCAGAAACATTAAAAATAGTGGACTCATTGTACTCACCCTGAAGGGCGATTTTGTATGCGTTGTCCTTTACTCTTTCAAGCACTTGAAAAGGTCCATTGCCTCTAGCATCCAACTTAGACTTCCTAAGTTTGAAAAACCTTTTCTTCCTTAAATATACCCAAACCCAATCTCCTGGTTTGAATATCCTCCACGTGTCATCCCATAAAACTTTCCCAAAGGGACTCAAAAATTCCACATCCCTATCATATTTAATAATTCTAGGCACTCCATGCAATTTTGATTTCTCATGAAAGTCCTGCAATAAAGAGACAAAAACACTAGGCAAATTGGGGTTAAGGTTAGTTTCACAAAGCAAAACTTCTCGAAACCTCACTAATAATATTGCTTTCTTGCCTAAGAATGCATTACTGACTTCTCTCTCTTTTGCAGTAAAACCCTTTTTCTTTTCACTCATCTCACTTTTTTCTATTGCACTTTCCTCTTTATTTTTCTTACTAGTGCAATCACTCACCATTGGGCCTTTATTTATAATATTTTCACTTTTGGCCTCTTTACACTCAATTTTTTTATTTGTCTCACTTCCCAAATCCCCATGTGTACTTTTGGATAATTTCAATTGTTCAAAATACACCTCCATTGGAGATAAAGGTGCAAGTGTGACTTTCTTTTCATTATGCTCATGCCTCCTAGCCCTTGGTTCCTCCCTCCATGTGCGTCTCCTCATGGAATGATTTGAGACTTTATTATCATCGGAACCCGTTGGCTCGATATCTCTAGTTCGCAAACCATCTCTCCCTGAGTTATTTGTGGCGGTCATAAATACTTCACTTACGTTATCATTTAGCTCATCCACCTTCATCTCTTTGTAATACTCCTTTACGGACCTAAACCCTTGTGTGAGTCTCTGCAACTTTTGATGAAGCTCTCTATAGTAATAAGATGGTACAAACTTCTTCCTCATAATTCTCTTCATCTCATCCCAAGTTGAGATCGGATCTTCTCTATACATCCTCCTTGATTGTATAAGTTGCATCCACCAAACTAGAGCATAGTCGATGAACTCCACTGCAGCTAGTTTAACCTTCTTCTCCTCAGAGTAATTGTGACAATCAAATATTAACTCTACCTTTTTTTCCCATTCCAAGTATGCCTCGGCATCACTTCTTCCCTTGAATGGCGGAATGTGGCGGCAATCCAGTCGGCATCTCTTCTGGGAAAACATCGTCAAAATCTTGCAATAAAGAGACAAAAACACTAGGCAAATCGAGGTTAAGGTTAGTTTCACTAAGCAAAACCTCTCGAAACCTCACCAACAATATTGCTTTGTTTCCTAAGAATGCACTCTTGATTTCTTTCCCTTTTGCATAAAAACTCTTTTTCTTTTCACTCTTCTCACTTTTCTCTCTTGCACTTTCCTCTTGATTAATAGTGCAATCACTCACCATTGTGCCTTTATTTTATTTTTTTTACTCTTGGCCTCTTTACACTCAATTATTTTATTTCCGCACTTCCCAAATCCCCATGGAAAACTTTGGATAGTTTCAATTGTTCAAGATACACCTCTTTTGGAGATAATGGTGCAAGTGTGACTTTCTTTCTATTGTGCTCAAAAGGATACCTATTCGTAAAACCTTCATTGATAGTCCTCCTATCGGATTGCCATGGTCTACCCAACAAAATATGTCCCGCTTGCATAGGTACTACATCACACAAAACCTCATCACTATACTTTCCAATAGAAAGTGCAACTTTCACTCTCTTATTTACCTTAATCTCCCCATTATCATTCAACCAGTGTAACCTATAAGGGTTAGGGTGTTTTTCACATACTAGTCTCAACTTCTCAACCAAAGTAGTACTAGCAACATTAGCACAACTATCCCCATCAATGATTAAAGTACATGTTTTACCTCCCACAAAACATCTAGTATGAAAAATATTCTCCCTTTGTTCTAGTCCCTCTTCCTTCACCTTCAAATTTAAAACCTTCCTAATAACTAGGGACTCTCCAACCACGGGATAGTCTACATCCCCATTCTCACTAGAATCATACTTTATTGGTGGCCTTTCCTCATCGGACTCAGACTCCGACATTACTTCATTACCCCTCATCAACATAGTTTTCCTATTTGGACATTCGGAAGCAATATGCCCAAACCCTTGACATTTAAAACATTTTATTTCCCTATGTCTAGAAGTACTAGTAGTATTAGGATTAGAAGTACTTCTTGTTGGATTGGCACTCTTATCCTTGAACTTGGATGCATCTCCAATTTTCTCTTTGGTCTCCAAGTTCTTTTCTCTCTTCTTGTCGTCATACTTGTTCCATTTCAAATTGGAACCCCACTTCAAATTAGAGCTTGAAAACCCTTTTGATGACCCTTCACTTCTCAATTGCTTTTCCACTTTAATAGCCATGTAGACCATTTCTTCCATCTTTACATATGGATGTAGATCGACCACCTTGGCAATATCTTTGTTCATCCCACTTAGAAATCTTGCCATTGTAGCTTCTCTATCCTCTTCAATGTTGGCCCTTATCATAATCATCTCCATCTCTTTGTAATACTCTTCTACGGACCTAGACCCTTGTGTGAGTCTCTGCAACTTTTGATGAAGCTCTCTATAGTAATAGGATGGTACAAACCTCTTCCAAATAATTCTCTTCATCTCATCCCAAGTTGAGTCCGGATCTTCTCTATACCTCCTCCTTGACTGTATAAGTTGCTCTCACCAAACTAGAGCATAGTCGGTAAACTCCACTACGGCTAGTTTAACCTTTTTCTCTTCATAGTAATTGTGACAATCAAAAATTAACTCTACCTTCTTTTCCCATTCCAAGTATGCCTCGGCATCACTTTTTCCCTTGAATGGCGGAATGTGCATCTTAATCAAACTGAGGTTGTCATCCCTTCCTCCTCTTGGCTCCTCTCTCATAGGTCTTCTTCTTACAGTTTGGACTTTATACTCGTCTTCATCGGACACAATTACTTCTTGTCTCCTGGGTCGTGTTCCTTCCCTTCTAGTAGTATTGGACATGATCATGGTGATCTCCCTCATTTGCTCCATCATCTCATCCATCCTAGATTTCAATGTTTCTTCCATCCTAGAAGTCAATCTCTTCTCCATCCTTCTATTGATGAGGAACCCCAAGATTAAAGAATCCGAAACCCCAAACACACAAGAAATATTGAACAATAATTGGAAAACAAGAACNGTGACTATTTGGGCGATGATTATGCCGCCGAGTAGGAAGGTTTGACATTGGATATGGTTGGTGACTACTTAGGCGATATGATATTCTGCCAAGTAGGGAAATTATTTATACTTTGGTGATGGTTTATGCCGCCAAGTGATTGGGCGATGGTTTATGCCGCCAGATTATTTAAGCTTGTGCGATATATATATATATATATATAGATTGATATATATATATATATATATATATATTACTTCGTTATTTCCTTTGAAATAAATACATACATATTTATATATGTGTTTAAAAGAATGCTTTAATTATGAATTTAAAGTATATATTTATGAATGTGATTATTTTATATGAATTCATAAATGCATGATATGTATGTTGGTGACTACTTGGGCGATGAGTATGCTGCCGAGTAGGGTTTAACAAGGTTTGTGACTACTTGGGCGATGGTTATGCCGCCAAATAGGGAGGTTTGACATTGAATATGGTTGGCGACTACTTAGGCGATGTGATATTCTGCCAAGTAGGGAGATTATTTATACTTTGACGATGGTTTATGCCGCTAAGTGATTGGGCGATAGTTTATGCCGCCAGATTATTTAAGCTTGTGCGATGGTTTATGCCGCCAAGCTGAAATTATGAAGTGCATACATATGTGTGAATATATGAATGGATGAGGATTTTCACAGAAATTGTTATTACCCGCTCGTTATATGATGATTTGTTCACATATATGTCTGTGGCTTTTCATTGGAGATTTAATGATTAGCTTACTCGCCTGGTATATATATGATGTGTTTGTATATATATGTTCTGTGGCTTTTCACTGAATGTCCTTCATATATTTTGTTGCATTGATTGTGTGTGATGTTTTAATAGAAATATTGATTATGTAAAATATATATATATATATATATAAATATATGAATATTTTGAAATTTGGAAAAAGAACCACTTTCAAAAGAGATTGCATGAATAAACCAATTTTTATATAAACGTTATGTATAAAAAAAATATTATTTTTCTATTTAGTTTCTACTCACTGAATATGCAAGTACTCACCCTACCAAAAATTCCTAATAATGTTTCAGATAGTTCTTAGATTATTGGGCGTGCTATTGTTGCTAATTAGTGCAGGATGAGCGAGTTAGAGGTAATAGTGGCATAGTTAGATTGTGTGAGTTTATATGTTAGTTGAATAGCAAACTGTAATATGCTAGAGATATATTGTGTAATCAAATTTTAATATATATGTCATGGAGATTATGTATATGGTTGTATTTCTGAAAAATTATTGGATTGTTGTAAAATATTGTCTGGAAGTGCAGGTACATGCAAATAATTTAGAGAATGTTATAAATACAGACAAAACTCTGCTGAAATTTCTGTTAAAATTTCTTGCATTTAGGAGTTTGGGATGTGGATTTGTTATTTATGTGATTGTTGACTGCTTAGGAATTTAATTAGCGTGATTAAGTCCTGCAGGCAAGACTTGGGTAGTGCGGGTCCTGTCATCTATGGCTGATATTTCTCGCTTGTATCAAAAGGTGGATGAGACGGTCAAAGAGTTTGCTGCTCAATACAAGAGAGTAAATAATATATGTCATCTTGGTATTCTTGAATGTGAGTTTGTGAAGATAGCTCAGAATGATTTAAACTTCAAGATAAAAAAAAAAATCGAAAGAATGGAGTTTAAATATCTTTTCGAGAGGCATACATTTATCATATACAATTGAGCTTAACCAAACTTATAGGCCATTCCATTTTTTTTTAAAAGATCAGCAGTTCTGTTTTTTTTTAGAGTTTTGGCCGTTTATTTTGGATTAAAGTAGCAATGTTGTAATTTTGATATTCATAGACGCAAATTAAATCAAGTTCAAGTACAACAGTAAAATAAGTCTAATGAACTAAGGAAAGTTTGCATAAAAGTAAGTGTTAAATTATATTCATTTTGCAATTTTATCTTTTGTGAACTTCCATAAAGAAGTCCATTTAGAAACGGTTTGTTGGGCTAAAGGTTTTCTTTTCTTTGCTTGCTCAAGATCTTCTCTAATTTTCTGAGCATTAGTCTTGGAAGAATAAGTTTTGTTTTTTAGAACAGCATAAGTCTCATAATTTTTCTTCTTCTCAGCTTCTTTGGAGGCCAACTTTGTTTGTAGTTCGACCAGTTCTTCTTTCAGCTTGTTTATCTCTTTATCCATTGTGGCCGATTGTTTTTTAATCGAAAACATCTCGATGATAAAGCTTTTGAGCATGCCCCGGATGCTTAAGAACGAGGTGATCAACTTTTAAACTTCTTTGATTTCTTGTTGGACTGAAAAAAAATTAGGAGTGTCACGACCTAAAGAGTCATGAAACTCAAAAATTTTATGCCAAACTTCATCAGAGAATATGTTGGCATCAAGAAGCACTCTAAGTGTTTTGATTAACGATGTGCGGGTTTCATCTTGAAGAACGAACTCAAGATCTTCATCATTAAGATTATTGATGAAGTCTTTTGCTTGTTGCACTTGTTTGGCCGATGCATATTCTTCTTTGATTATTCCTACTTCAAAATCATCAATGAAAGGTGAGAGAGGCATATTGACTAAGTCGTTCATTTCTAAAAAAAAATTAATCATCATCCTCCTCTAGTGAAAATTTCTGAAATTGTAGAAGAAATATATCAAAGTTAGTATTTTTGTTATTCGGCTGAATCATTTGTATATTTAGAAATAACATTGAGATTTACCTTGGTGATATTTTCAACATGAGGACTAGGAACAACGTAACTTGTTGATAGCTCATGCAAACTTGGAACATCGCATTGGTTAACCTGAAAGAAATTAAAAACCATTGAAAAAAATTAAATACCTGAAAAAAATATAGTTGGTTTCAATGAAAGAATGGCTTCATTGGCTCCAAGGTGGGAATAACATGCTTAGGAAAAATGATGAGTTTAAATTTGTCTATATTGAAAAGCATAATAACATAACAAAATTTGATTTTTACTTTATTCAAATTGTTGTTTGGAGCATCCTTATCCGTGATTTGATCTTCCAAGTTTTCATTTGATGCTCTATCATCTAAATGTTCATTTGTTTGATATTCCAAGAGTTCTTCTAAGTTTTTATTCTCAAAATGAAGTTCTTCATCTTGGTCACTTTGAAATTGAGGTGTAGAATTATAAGATTCTTGAGTTTGGGAGTCACGTGGCTTTTTCTGCAATTCAAAAAGTTGGTAAGAAAGTGTTAAAGGATAGAAGTGGATGATGAGTTTTAAAATTTACCATAAAAATGGATTTGATCTGAGTAACAGACTTTCTTTTCTTTGAAACTTCACCCGAGGATGGACCAGTATCATACGTGCTTGCAACACCTACAATTGAAAAGTTAGTCTTCAAAATAAATAATAGAGTATTGCTAGAGCTTGAAGTTCAAGTTATATACATTTCTTTGAAGATTTGAATTGAAGGTTGTTCGATGCACTAGTGAACTTTGGACCTTTTTGAGCCTTAGTGGTTGGGATGCCATGTTTAAAAATTTCATCGGCTACTTCGTCCGCCGTGTCCATAAAAGTAGTGCAAGTTTTTGTGGTCCACCAACGCTCAAAATCATTAGTAGAAGATGGGTGAGAAGAAAATTTATGCAGGACGAATGAAAATTCTTTGTTGTCATACTTTCGGATGATATCTTTCAGTTTTTCAAAAGAAATTGAATTCCGGGACGATGAACATCCATTAAAAGAATCAACATGAAGAACAGGTATTGCTTGGCAAAGTCCAAATTGTCGCGCCACCAGGTTAGGACAATAAACTTCTACTCCAGGATTGTAATTCTTGGAGTTTGCAATCATACCACCATAAGGTAGGTCTCGACATATCAAGATACTTGCCCAAAAATTGGCCGACTCTTTCAAGTTAGGTTGTGGTTCTGGGATAACATCACAACGTTTAGGATGATCAAATATCCTAGAAAAACAAGTTGGATCTCGTTCCTTAGTTGAAAAGAAAAAATTGAAACAATCTCTTGCAGAATGTTCAAAGATTCCGGCCTTGATGATTGACATGCCAAGACTTTTGTGAGGTAAGGGTTGAATGGATGGCCCAAGTTCAGTGAAATAAGCTTGCAGCCATAGCTGAAGTATCCATATTGGGCCGGGATATTTAGGAGCCATGTTGTTTTGAACTATCATGGTGATACACCTGTAGAGGTGGCCGAGAACAATGGGACCAAGTGCAACCAGTCGGCCTACTGCAAGTGTCTCAGCAATATGGACAAACTCTTTGGTGATTTTGTTGGAAGCAACACAAAAAATAAACTTGCAAAGCCACATGAGAAGAAAATTCATATTTTCTTGAATATCAGGAATAGTGTTGTCTTTGCCTCTATGAATGGCTAGATGGGCTCCATAGGATAACTCAGATTTTTTGAGTGAAGCATTGAGTGAGATGGTGTTGGAAAAATTAAGTGGAATAGCAGATAAAAGTGGACCGTTGGGCCGAATGCAAGTAAGAACGACCAAATCTAAGAGGGTTGGAGTCATCATCCCGAATCTAAAATTGAAAGTATTGATATGGGTTGACCAGAAACATAAGGCAGCAGCAATAAGGGCTTTGTCATATGGAATATCATAACAAGAAAGCTCAAGAGTGTCATATATGTTGGCTGATCTCCAAGTGTCACCGAAATGGGGTTCAAGTCTATTGTACCAAGATACCCATTGAGAGGATGAATGAGGCCATTGTAAAGGCTTGGAGCTACTCCATTCGGTCCAACTTAGCCTATCTTTAGAGTCAAAAGGGAGTAACTCGAGGTTGTGGTCTTTGTCAGATTGGTAGGCATCTTGAACTTCCGTAGTAATGGCATTTAGGAATTTTGGACCAATGAAGTATTCTCTCTTGTTTTTATCTTTGGCGGTTAAAACCGGATTAGAATATACTTTCCACAGAGCAGTAGATCGCGGCTGCCATATTATCCGCAAATGTTCTTGGTTGATCAGGCTTTAAGAGAATATTTAATTCTTTAGCATCTTTGGTTTTGGGATGCATGATTTGCAAGAAAGACAAATTTCAAAGATAAAATAAGTGAGAATTGCAAAATTTTAAGAAAAAATTTTATATCGTCCTTAAGTGTAAAACCTAGCTTAATTAGAATGAGTTTGTGGCCGAGTATAATGAAAATTTTCCTATTAGGGATATTCGGCCGAATGAAATTTGTTTTGGATGAGGATTTGGCCGAGTTTTTTCAAGAAAAATCTATTTCGGCCAAATAGAGAATGTGATGGTAGGTGATGAACTTGTTTGTCCGAGCATGAATATGTTTGGCCGAATTTTTGGTCAAAATAAGAGTTTGGCCGAGCATGTATATGTTTGGCCAGTCAATATGGAAGTTTGGTTACTCTAGAGTTTTTGATCAGATCAGTGTATATAGATGTGTGTGTGTGTGTGCGCGCTTTGTTTTGTAGGTGGTTTGGCCAAATTTTTGAAAGGACTAAATGAGATTGGTTTGGCCAAGCAAAATTGGACTTGTTGGTCGAATTTTTAGAAGGATGAGAGCATGAATATGTTTAGCCGAATTTTAGTTACGTAGGAGATTTGGCCGATGGTTTAAGTGCGATATGTTTTGGCTGAATTTTTTGGTAATAAGGCTTGTTTGGTTGAAGAAAATGAAGAATGTTAAATAAATGGGAGATTTTGTATGACTAATTTTTGAGTTAAAGAAATTCGGCCAGACATGAAAAATTATATCAATAGATGCTTATCAATGGGTCAAAGTTTATTCAAAAGTAAAAAAAAACAACAATAACAAAAATCTCAAATCATGCTTTGAAAGTAAAGAAAATATAAAAAAAAGAAAAAAAATTACCTTGCCTTTAGAGTTCTTTAAAAAAAATTCTAGATGGATTGAAAGATTTTCAAAGTTGAAATGTGATTTTTACTAAAGAGAATTTTATGAGAATTTGAAAATTTACAAATGATGTGAGAGAAAGAGATGGATGCTAGGGTGGGTTTTTTATGGAGAAGATGATGGTAAAATTATGATTATGTCAATAGTGTTAATATTCATTTAGATTTTTACTTTGTATTTTTTAGAGTATAAGAGTAAAGGTGAAAAAGTAAATTGGGTTATGGAAATAATAAAAGAGGAATTTGGTGAGCCGAATGGGTCTGGCGTAGAAGAGGGAACTGTTGGCTAAATAGAAGTAATTATAAGCGAATGTTAAAGTTGGCCGAATGATATTGAAATTAATTTGGTCAGTTAATTGAAGTTTTGCTTGAGTGTGATGGTGGGTCAAATGGGTCTAGCCGAATGGGTCTGGCCGAGTGGAATTTGGGTGGTGGAATGAAGAGTTGTGGCCGAATGAAAGAATTTTGGCCGAATAAGATTTTTGGTTGACTAAGAATGGATATGGCCGAATGAAGTCAATTGTGGAATTTGAATTAAATGTGGCCGAGTGAGAGAATTTTGGCTGATTGAGAATTAATTATTCTAGCCGAATGGGCTGATAATTGTATGTGGCCGAGAATTACTTGTGGAAGGATGATTGAATTTTGGTCGAACAAAAAGATTTGGTTAAATGGAATTAGCTGGCTGAATGGGTTTGAATGAATGGAATTGAAAATTTGGCTGATTAAAATTGAAGTAAATTCGAAGTGTAATCATGAAAGTGTAAATAGTTTGACCAAATAGTTTATCATATATACATATACATGCCTATACATAGTTGATCGAATTTGACAAAACTGTTTATTTAGTCAAGAATGTTCGGCCAAGTGCAATATTACTTAATGAATTTGATTTAGTTGAATATTTATTACATGGTTGGAATAATGTACAAAATTGATTAAATTTTCACTTTTTATAATTTTTTTTAAAAACAAATTTAAAAAAGCAAATGTTTGAGTTATGCAAAATTATTAGTTTTATGACAATTGTTACGGCTAATGTTGAAAAGAATGATTTTTGTTGGGTTAAATGGAAATTGGGTAAATAGTTTTCTGTTGTCCCGGATATTGGTTTCAGGAATGTTGAAACATCGAATCTTACTGGTTCAGATAAATATTAAAATGATAATAATGTGTGGAATAATTTAAATAAGAATAAATGTCTAATTATATTGAATTTATTTTTATTGGTGCACTATTTCGTATAAAAATTCTATTCCAAATGAAATTATAAAGATTTATTCCTACTAAAATTTAGAATTATCAGATTGCTATATAAAAGAGATCAAAATTCGAATTTGAACATTTACATATATATATTCAACTACATAAGCAAACTAACATATTTCAAATCAATATTTAACCTTTCAAATTTTTATAATTTTTTTACCTTTTAGAATTTTTATTTTATTTAATCTTTTATCATTATTTTATTCATAAAAGCAATAAAATAATTCATTAAAATTAAATTTTTTATTACTAAATATAATCGTTTATTAAATTTTAAATTTGCACATTATATTTATTTTTTATTTGTAATATAGTAGACGTTATTGTTAATTTAAAATCGTCAATATTATCTCAAAACTTCATCTCAGTGAGCTAGCCTTAAGGAAATGAAAATAAAAAGCTTTCATCCCCTAGTGTTTTGTTTTTTGTTTTTCGAGACCCAACAAAAGAACCGTTTTGAAGAGAATTGTTTGCTACAAAACTTAGAATTTATCAGATCAAGATCACAAACCCCACTTCCCAAATTATCCCCCACCATACCCAAAGAAACGAACACTCATAAGCAAAAGAAATCAAAAAATCCTTAAATAAACTGATACCTAGCCAAAAATGGAGTGTAGATCTGAAAGAGAAAGAGGATAAAAAGGAAAAAGGGGAAGAATCAAAAGATATTAGAGAAGAGAAAATTACCGAAAAGGGTTTAACTTCTTCTTCGTCAAATGGATTTGGGTAGTGGTGGCGATTCATGATCTTCTCCGATCCCTCAGATTTCGATCCCCCTAATGTCTGTTACAGAGAGAGATTGTGACTTGCTAGCAGTGGGTTTTCAGCTCTCACTTTCTATGTGGTTTATTAGCTATGCAGGATATCGTTTTGGAAATTTTGGTCAATCGTATCCGAGGCTGTTCTGTAGCTTTTTATCTAGTTCATATGGGGCCCGTTTGGTAGCCTGCCCAAAACTCCGTATTGTATTATTTTAGCACAGGCTGATATTTGGTGAAAATGGCACGAATTTCAAGCGTCCAAAATTGTGCACGGGGCATTTTTAATGCTGAGTTTGAACGCTCAATTAGTGAGGAGGTGGGGTGGGGGGTCACGCCTGGATTCACAATTTCAGTACACTTTTTTTTTTTTTTCCTTTTTTTTGTTCGTTTTCTTTCTTTAGCTTTTTATACAATTTTTTTTTTTTAAAAATCACTGAAATAATATTAATTTTAACTTTCAATGTTAACATTTTTTAATATATTAAAATCACAAAAATTTCATTGAATATATTAAAGATAATGTGATTATTTAAAAAAATTGGATTATAATATTAAAAATAATGACATTTTGATGTTTATTAACTATTATAAAAATCAAATGTGTTTATTTCTTAATTTTTTTAAGTATTAAAGCTTTTTTTTTTAAAATATATTATAAAACTTTTGATAGTGTTATTTTTATCATAAGTAATAAATAAAAAAATTGAAAGTTGTTTTTAATCATTTTTGAGTGTTTATTATAATAAGAAATTCCATTTGGTTTCTCTCGTAAAATGTAAGATAATAACATATATTATATTTGGGTTTCTTTGTTCGTGGAAGCTTTGGTTAGGTGACCTTTTGCACAAACAATGTAGATTGAGGAGCTTAAGCATTGTCCATTTGCTGAGATAAATAATTCTTATAACATTTTTAATGGCTTTCTAAAATTTTATTTTAAAGAGTAAAAAATTATTTTTTATAATTTCAATTGGTTTTTTAATTTTTTTTTTATAAAAGGTAGAGTTTGCTCTTTAGATGTATATAGTCAAACATATTTTCTATATAATTTTTTTAATATATTTATTTAATGCTCTATAATTTTTTATACACATTTATAATTAAATTTATAATTTTATATTTAAATTTATTTAAGTAGTGCATGAAAAATAAAAAATATGAATGATAAATATTTATTAAAAAAATGCAAGATAATAATTAATTATATAAAATATTATCGGTGTTAGATAAAAAAAATTACTTTTTATTTTTTAACATATTCTTTAATTTGAAAATTATATTTTTTAAAATAAATTAGACTTACATTTAGATTTAAAAATGTTAATACAATAAAAAGCCAAAATTAGTAATTAGATTGTTTACCAAGTTTTTAGTGTTTTATTTTTATTTTTTATAAGTAAGCTTAAGTTGAGGGGGAAAAAAACATAAGTAGGTGAATAAATAAGATAAATAAAGTTTGGTTAATTACTAATTATTAATTAGATTGGTTACGAAGTTTTTAATGTTTTTTTTTTTGATAAAGGAGCTTTAGTTTTTTTTTTTGGTGAATAAAAAGGACCTACCTGTAGTGGGGTCATAGGTCCAGGAGATATTTAGCGAGTGGACCGACCAAGACGTCTTTTTAACCCGATAGGAGTCCGCGATTGGAGCCCGTGTCGCTAAAATCTCTCTCCCCCTCGTGCGGTAGCAGCGGAGAGGAGCACTTGAGTCCAAATGGGGCTACCAAAACTCGAACCTCAACTCCCATACTCACAGGTGTGAAGGCTCGGCTGGCTCCTATCACTGGGCTACACCCTCAAATGCTAAGGGAGCTTTAGTTGAGGAAAAATAAAAAGGAAAAAACCATAAGTAGGTGAATAAATAAGATAAATAAAGTGGCAGATATTCATAAAAACAAAAACAAAAAAAAAGTGGCAGATAAAACAGGCTGGTGTTGCTTCAGAAGAAGTGGGGTCAGCGACTGGTGACGCTGGCTCCACACACTCTCTCCGATGACTGTTGGCGTCCAGTCAACCTTTTCTTTCCCTCGTTGTTTATTCAATGATTTTTTTTCACTCATTTTTTCATAATTTTGTTCTCATTTTGTTGGGTTTTCTTGTTCACGCCACAAACTCTTGCTGTTTTCTTTTTTTTTTCCTCTCCCAGTCTCAATCCAATTCAAAGGAAGAAGAAAGAAGACGACCCAAAATTCAGGTTCCCCGCAGAGGAACTTCTTCTTCTTCGTTTCTAGTATGCTGAGAGATTCCACCTCAGTCAATTTGTCGAGTTCTCAGATTAAGAACTAGGGCTTTTCATCCGAGCGTCCTTCACCTCAAGGATTCGTTGTAGAATCAAAAGGTATGTTCTTTGTTATCCTTCTTCTGCAAAGTTCATACATTTATTCGCACTGAATTGCCTTAACATTGAATTTACTAGAAATTTGTTTGAATGAATAAAATATGCTTTGACCAATTTGAATATTCATTATAATTGAAACCATTTCAGTTTGTGATATGCTCAATTTTTATGATCACTACGCCTGCCATCATTGTTGCGATTTCCTTTATCATGTTAGTAATCTAATGGTTGAATTCCCGAATAAGCTGGTTTGATTTGAAGTTTTACTTGCTTCCGAATTTCAGTCCGTGGCTTATTCACATGGGCTGTTGTAGATTTCAGTGTGTATATATATATTGCTCCTCCAATACAGATTTAATTCCAACTTTCAAATTCAGGTATTTATCACGGTATTCACCGAGCGAGTTGCTCTTGAGCCTACTTGGCTCTTTTTTTGACCAATTTATATTCAGTATCGTGCCATCAGCCCCCTTGGCAACAAAAACAACTTCGAAAGATTTTCTTCCTTCACTTTTGGCTTTGATCGTACCCTCCACCTTTAAGTTTTTGTACAAGTGGTTTCCTTTTCCCGTGTTTCCCTTTCCATTTCAAATTGCACTGTAACTATACCGAAATTGTGATTCTAACTTTATCTTTATACTTTGTTAGTTTGTTGCAGGGCGCAAGTAAGGTTAGATGGCTGAAAATTGGGATGGAAGTTATGACCTGGGCAGCCAGTCAGATGACAGCTATCATTTTGAGAGACTACATATTGAGCCAATTTATGATGCATTTGTATGCCCTTTAACGAAACAAATCATGTGTGATCCTGTTACCTTAGAAAATGGGCAAACATTTGAGCGCGAGTCAATAGAAAAGTGGTTCAAGGAATGCAGGGAGAGCGGAAGGAAGTTGGTTTGCCCATTGACTCTAAAAGAATTGAAACGTACAGATCTGAAGCCTAGTATAGCATTGCGAAATACCATTGAAGAGTGGACTGCTAGGAATGAAGCTGCTCAGCTTGATATGGCTCGCAGGTCACTGAATCTGAGCAGTTCAGAAAGTGATGTTCTACTGGCCTTGAGGTATGTTCAGCATATCTGCCAGAAAAGCCGGGCAAATAAGTATATTGCATGCAGTGCAGGGTTAATACCCATGATTGTTGACATGTTGAAGAGCAGCAGCCGTAAAGTCAGGGCTAGAGTTTTGGAAACTCTACGAATTGTTGTGGAGGAAAATGATGAGAATAAGGTTGTCCCATGTTATGCCCATATCTGTACAGTTTGGCATGGATGAACTTGGGGCTTCTTGCTAATCAAATCTCTTTTTTCTTTGGCAGGAAATGTTGGCTGAGGGGGACACTGTACGTACTATTGTAAAGTTCTTGTCTCATGAGCAATCCAAAGAGAGGGAGGAAGCTGTTTCTTTGCTGTATGAGCTTTCAAAATCTGAAGCCCTGTCTGAGAAGATTGGTTCAATCAATGGTGCAATTCTTATGTTGGTTGGAATGACAAGTAGCAACTCAGAGAATGTTTTGACTGTTGAGAAGGCTGACAAAACTCTAGAAAATCTAGAGAGGTGTGAGAACAATGTACTGCAGATAGCTGAAAATGGTAGACTAAAGCCTCTTCTGACACAAATTCTTGAAGGTACTTGCAGTTATTTGAAATCTTTTATTCTTTGCTTAATGTTTTGCACAATATAGCAACCCAGCTGATACTCCTTGGCTAGTTTCTTTTCAAATTAAGAAATGTCTATAAACTTGTAGGAACAAACTTTCCTAGAAGTGGACTTGGGATTAGAAATTAGAAATAGAAAAATATTGCTTTCTTAGGAAATTGGCTATGGAGATTTCCCTTGGAACAAAATTCTTTATGGGGCATGGTTGCTAGAAGCAAATATGGTTTACATTCTAAAGGGTGGGACTCAAACTAGTTACCAGAGGTTCTTTTACAAATCCATAGAAATTTATAGCTCAGAGATTTGATTCTTTTTTTAGATTTGTTAAGTGGGAAGTGGGAAGAGGCAAAAATACACTTTTGGGAAGATGTGCGGCAAGGTGATCAGCCTTCTTCTGTTACTTTTCCTTGACTTTTTAGATTGTCCAATACTCGTAATGATTTCATTTCAGTTGTTTGTTCTTTCTCCTTTAATCATGTGAGTGATCTGAATTTTCCTAAATTTAAATGGTAGAGAAATTGAAGATCTGAGATCTTTGTTAGGTGTTTAGGAAATTTATATACCAATCCTTTTGCTTCTAACAAAGAAAATGGTCTTTTGATTCTTCAGTCTTTTCATCAAATCTTATTTTTATGCTATCATAGATAATGGTGAAAATTTGTTTTTAAGCCTTTGGAATTTATTTGGAAATCAAGTGTTCCTTACAGAGTGGAAGTCTTTGCTTGGCTGGTTTTTCATAGAAAATTAAATACTTGTGAAATGCTTTAGAGGAAAAATTCATACTGGGCTATCTCACCATCCTGCTGTCTTTTGTGTAAAGAGGAAGGAGAAACTGTAGATCATTTATTTCTTCACTGAGTGGATTAGATTGTTACAAGAAGCTACGTTTTGTTGTGTGTTTCCTAAATTTTTTGGGCATTGATGGTGGAAAAACCAATCGGTTTTGGTATGAATAACTTGGCCAAGGTGATCTGGAAGCTTTTTGTTTTATCTTTGCTGTGGGTAATTTGGATTGAAAGAAACAATAGAAACAATAGCTTTCTGGGCCTCCACAGATAAAGCTTTAAAGATTTCCGTTTTTCCTTGATTGTTCTAAATTGGAAAGATGTAATGGTTGATGTGTTTATGTCTTTTATTAAGACCATTAATATATATATATATATATATATATATATTTTTTTTTTTTTTTTGGTTT